>CAXKVY010004654.1:0-23300 GCA_964058915.1 Tetropium fuscum | reverse complement strand
AATACTTAACTAGAACCAAGAGTGGTGACCTGCACTTGTTAGCATTAGGAATTTATCCCAGTGCAGTCAGCCTAAAACCTATTTAGGTTTTCATTTAACTCATTTTCTTTGTAAATGAATCTTTCTATTTTACGCATTAAATATTGTTTTATAGTACATGTCTGGTAACATTTGATATATCTGTCTATAATGGAGATATTCATGTAATTTTTAATGCTGATTGTTTTTACGAAGTAGGTACTTATTTTGTAACCGTTGTGTGAAGGATTTATTTAATGTGTAGGGAACATATTTAACGACACGGGACAAACTCTACTAACATTGATATGAAGCGATATATGTAATTGGCCTACTCGCTGTATGATATTTTGAAATTTTGATTGACATTTTGAAATTAGTGATACATATATCGGGTGTCTCCAAAAAACCTGGTGCATAACAGAATATAGTTTTTATATGGTTTCTGGTAGTGGATGAAATCTCTTCAGGCCCAGTCTCCAATATATTTTTTTCCTCAAAGGCAGAGTTGTTGCAAAGTTATGATATTTTTAATATTTTTTTTGATTATTATTTTGCGTTCATTTGATTTGATATATACTCCATCAATTTTTTATCGTAAAATATATGTAATGTGTAATGTAGGCCGATTATATACCAAGCCAAATTAGAATTAATCTTTTTTTTACAAGGTGTCCAAAATTGCAGGTGTAGTTTTTCAATATCGATATTTTTATTTTTCAAATGAAATTATATAAATTATATAAATGAAACACCCCGGGATTTATGATAGATGTTACTGGATATTTTAATTCTCATGATATTCACACCAATATGTGTATCGTGTACCTGCAGTGGTTTTTAAGATAATATCTCTTTAAATAGATGTTTAGAGTGTTTCTCCTTTACAGGTGTAGATACTGTAGGTATATTATTTTTTGTATATTTTTAAAAAAGGACCTTTTGGAATATTAGTGTGCTCTTAAAACGAATAGTCATTTAAAGCTCTATTACGTTCGTAAATCAAAGCAAAGAAATAAATTGAAATTATTTTTTTTATTTACACTATAATCTGAGTTTTCCACCAACGATAAAGTAATTGTCATATTTTTTCTTTTAACACTGTTTTCATTCTAGTTTTTCTTTAATGCGCCACGTTTACTGTACAATGAAATCGTCTAATATCTTTGAGCATACACCCGTGACGCTAAAACAGTTTTCTTCATATATGCATTAATTACATAGGTATATCATACTAGTCAATTCCCTCACAGAATTGATCATTTTCAAAATGTGACTACTTTTATTATGCGTATTGAATGATAAAATATCAGAATTAAAAACAAATGCCTCAAGCAAGACAATTTACTTACAAGACGTTTAAAAATCTGACTATTTAAACCTGATTAAAGTAGGTACAGTGGCGAGATGCTGAAAGTACACAATTTTATTTACTTCATGCAATTACACGTAAATAAAATCGGCTTTAAAGTTTTAGTCACTGCAGATAAGTTCAGGACTGATTCTTGGAAATAACATTGAAGTTTTGCCTTGGCCATCCAAAAATCCCGATCTAAATCTAATTGAAAACGTTTGGGGATGATTGGTCAAAGAAATTCATGTAAAAAAATTTCGCCCGAAAAATAGGAAAGAATTTTTGGCCGTTTTGGCTTTTATTGGCCGTTGAATGCTTGGGGAAATGTGGTTGCAGATAACTGTCGAACGTTGACTCAGTAGTTGCTAGCACCTATTAATATTGATTCTAAAATAAAGTGTTGCTTGATTTAATTTCTTTGTTTTTTTAGTGTTTTAGCCATACTCAAAAATAAGAATTATACCCTGTTTTGAATTTACTTGAATATTTTTTTCTAATACCAAATTATAATCTAGACATCAAAACGTTGACATATTGGCAAGAAATCATAAGTTTCTGTACTGTCAAAATCCACAATTATATGCTGCAAATTGCAAGAAATTGATTTGAAAATATCGTTAGTTGATAAACTCTTTTGGATACCACGTATAAAAAACATTCTAGCACTGGCTTGAGTTTAAATCGACCTATCTTAGATATTATCTATTTTTTTACGATAAACCAAGAATCAGTGGAGCAGATATCGAATTTAAATGAAGTGTTGATAATAACGAAACAAATATTTAAAATGTCGTAACTTGGCAACCTTGGCCGCCTTTGAGGAAAAAAATAGTGCTGGAGATAGGGTCTGGAGAGGCTTCAAACAGCACAAGATAATACAGGGTATTTCATTCAAAAATAATATTCTTCTACGCACCAGATATTTTAGACACACCCTACATACCGGGTGGTCCAAGAAAAACCGGAATTTTTTGTTTCTTCAATAGTTTCCGATTTTAATTATTGAAAAACTAAATTATAGCTAAAAGAGCAAGTTATAAGGTAATATAATCATATTTCATTTTTTTATAATATTGTAAGTGGCGCTAGTCACCAAACTTAGTGTTTCTTTGTGATTCGCTGGAAAATTTTTTCTGGACAAAATAACGAAATTAGTAGGTAAAAAAGTATAATAAAATAGACATTTGTTAATAATTTAAGACCTCAAACACTAAAATCGACCAGTATTCCGTTGTTATTCTCTGCAAAGCTTTAAATTCGACTAGCGTGCCATGTCTACGATGTCAGCATAAAACAAGCTAGAAGACAATTAGTGCATTTATTTGACATTTGCGTTGAACATATTGTCAAAATGGTTTTAAATATCAAAGACAAAGTGCTCATAAAAGCGATAGTTGCTCATAAAACATTTTCATACGATAAAATCGGTTAAAAATAAACGAAACTATTGAAGAAAGAAAATATTCCGTTTTTTCTTGGACCACCCGGTATGTGACACTAGTTTTAGAATGTACCTACGTTACTCCGGTCGGGAATAAAGTTGTAGGTAACTGAAGAAGGGAGTATTAAATGGATAATATATGCTGTATAATATAATCTACCAAGCGTGAGTAAAAATTGTGGTTATTCCATTGACGAATTTATCCCTACCAATTGTGATACTCAAGCAAAATATTTGTTTATTCTGCTCTGCAGATTATGTGCTTTCAAAATACCTGCGCATCAAAAATGGAAGCTCTCAATTTAAATTAATATCTATTACTTGTTTCTCACTTTAGTTTACTAGAAATTGCATCTAATACGATGCACTCAAGGAATGCATTATCAGAACATGGTGGATATTTAAATAATCAGACAAATATTCTTGACGGAAAGTCGTTTGGGTCGCTTCAAATTATAATACATCCAGTATTGCCGTCCTTCACTCAACGGTATTGGTGAGCCTGCGGGTTGCCTTTCGTTATATCTGGCTAGACAGAAAATGCTACGGACACTTACGGGAGATTTATTCTTACGCTTTTTGATAGAATAATGCGAGTATTTTATTTCCTAAAATGCAAAATAGAAAAAAATACAGCATCCAAACGTATAAATTATAGGTTTCCATTACCTGAGGCGGTGAATCAATATAGTCCACTGCATTTGCATATTTATGAGAAACCGAACTTTTGCTTAGAACATGCTGATTTTTGATTTGTTGCAGTTTGCACGATTCCGTGAAATATTGGGCCCACGAGATGGTTATTATTGAGGGGATGTAGTTAAATCTACATCTGACATTTAATCAAGTTGGAATGTGATTCAGTTTTATTATTCATGTTGGGGCATTTATATTTAACATTTTGTTGGCATTTAACATTATGTTAAGATACAATTTAAAGAATTATTGCTAGTTACTAATTCTATAACAAGTGCTAGAATAAAACATTCTACAATCAGATATTAGAAAATAGCTGTTCCGTATCTAAACATTGAATTAGATTATAATCACTTTTATATGCTAGTATAGTCATAGAAAAAATAAGTTCCATTTTAATACGATAGAAACCAGGACGCTGATACACGACTATCAATGACACTATTGTACTCTCTCTCAACAAAGATAGGAACCAGAGCAACTACTAGAAATGACAGAGTAATGGCTGACATTCTGTAATTCTGACACCCCCCAAAGATAGTTAACAACCTATCATGCTAGTTTTTTTGCAGCTTCATACTTGTTTATAGTTGCATACGTTTTTCGCTGTTTCATAGATCTTAATAAAAACACACTTCAATTTTTGTTTTTAAACATAATATTATATTATGATGCTGTTGCATCGAAAATTTGACACTTAAACCGACAATAAAATCCAATAAATATAACAAATTAAAATAAGATAAAATTCAGTAGCCTGCAACTAAGTATAGGCTATAGTATAAGCTCAAGCAAACACGAGCGTATGACCAACGGACAGAGTATAGCGGAACGCCAACCAGCTGCGCACATGATTGGTCAAAACGTAATATCGTTATAATTAAATAATTAATCGCCACAAAAATCTGTTTCAAGTGAAATTACAAAATAATATAATTATAAAATATCAGTCACTAATAAACTATGTCTAAATTGAGGGATTAATGCAAAAGCATCACTGTAAATGAGGGTTTCGAGAGTTTTAGCTAGGAAGAAAAATCAAAATGACGAAGCAACGCGTCACACAGAATGTGAAGTTACACGACATATATTGAATTTAACTGTATGATAGTATTTAGAATGCAAAATTATATAATATGATAATCAACGCGTAATCGTTTTAAGTGAAATTAAATCAAGTAATAATCGTAAATTTGTGCCAAATAAGAAATAATACCACTGTAAATAGTAGAAGCAGATGTATGTAGTAGATGCAGAAAAACTGCATTAATAAGTATTTTAGTCGTTTTTACAAGTAAGAAGTGAAAGGCTTGGTAGCGTTCCAGCTCAGTAGAAGAAATTTGCGATCAATAACAGACGAGAAAAGCAAGCAATCTTTCACAGTAATTAAAGTAATAGGATATTAAAAAACTACAGTAGCAGTAAGTAATAAATTTGAGGGTAAATTAATCCCAAGGCGAGATCCAACAAAGGCAGTCAGAATTCCAGAGGCAGTTCAGTGACATCCCGCTAGATGACACCACCACCAGATCCCGGCGGCATTTGTTAGTTCGTGTACCAGTGAAACCAAAAAAGGTGATGTTTTGTGCGTGGTTATAATAAACAATTCAAAATTTGCCCGTATTAAGGAATATTGTATCAGAGGACTTGGTCCCATGTAATAGATTAACAATACAATTTGAGCTTCACTAAAATTTAATTAATTTAATAAAATTTTGCATACTATAAAAATCATTATTTTAAGTCAGTAACTTCATCTCACAAATAATCCTTTTAAAGAAATTTATATAATAGACCTAATTGGACCCCCTCTAAGACTATAGATTGCTCATGACTAAAGTGATCCTTCAATTAAAATTAAAATTAGTGTTAATAGACACCCATAAAACAGAGAAGCATCCAATAGGAAAGAAAATAGAGTAGGTATTCTATAACCAGATTAAATATTTCTTTATCATATTATTTCAAAATCAGCCAATCAGAAGCTTTGTATTTGTCTTTGCCATGGCAGCAGAGATGATTCTGGAAATTATCTCCCTTCCTTGAGACAGACAGGAGGATCTGACTATAGCCGTTTTTTTTTATACAGGAATAAAATTATGAAGTAAGAAATTTTCTTAGCGTTATTAAATTAATAACCGAGATTTTTAATTCGATTTTTATTCAATTTTCCTAAAAAATTGATGCTTTCAAAAAATTTCCAGCAAATATTCCATCACTAGTAAGATAATAGGAAATGAAAATAAAATTTGACTACAAGATTCGCCACCCCGCCCCCTGACAATAATTTCTGGTTGCGCCACTGAGAGTCCCCAAACTTTGTTTATGAACATATTTTATATTCTACATAATGCACAATTTTAACAAGTCCAGCCCTGTCGTATATGTAAGACAATGGGAAGAATATAATTACCTCCTAATATATATGGGGGCGTTCTAGTACTTATATAAATAAGTAGGCGTAGTCGTTCTCTTAATTATCTTAATAACAATTGGCTGTAAAGTTTGGAAAGGGCCAACACTGACAAATACGTAATTACAGCTCCATTTTGACTGGCATTGTTTAAACAACGATAAATATTTGCCCGTACCAGCTTTATTATTTAATTGTGGGCTTATTTGCTGTGGCAAGGTATGCTTTATATTTTATCAACATTTACCTACCCATTAACATATAATACAAATTGTTAATGTTTGCAATCAAAACATTGCGAATTATTTGCCATGTCATTCGAAAATACATTTAATTATCTTTATGGGTATATGAGTAGAATTTACAATATATTAGATTAATTTTCTCTGCGCCTACTTTAATTAATTAGTTTTTTTTTAATATTTATCAAATTCCTACTACTGGCTGTTTGAGATTTTATTTTCATGTCTATATTAATAGCAATCTTAGCAATGGTATTAACTTTATTTATATATATATATATATATATATATATATATATATATATATATATATATATATATATATATATATATATATATATATATATATATATATATATATATATATATATATGTATATATATATATATATATATATATATATATATATATATATATATATATATATATATATATATATATATATATATATATATATATATATCTATATATATATATATATATATATATATATATATATATATATATATATATATATATATAGACGGTATACTTAACGCAAACTATTTTATCTTCATCATATTTCTTATTATGAATGTAAAAAGCCGGGAGTGTTTCACCAGGGGTGACATGTGACTGTGGGGTGCCGCAGCAGGGCTACATAAACATTCAATCAGCCGACAAAATCTATAATACCTATAAATACGGTATCAATAAGTGACTCTCGCGGGACTTTTAGGAAGAACCCACTGTTTTATCGGTAAATGTACTGAAAAAAGTTATTCCCTAGTAGCTTATGCTGATTCATATCGCACACATCCTGGGTGCGAGGTGGAAGTTTATTTTTATAATAAAGTTTCTTGTTGTGAGTGCGGAATTTGTGTTTCATGTTTATAGGTTAACAGAAAAAAATCCCGAAATAATATATTGCAGGATGATTTTTGTAATAAATATGATGAATATTTTGCAACCATGATGATGGTTGCAATATATATATTCCATGTTGATACGAGTGATGACGTTTATCAAAACACCTTATTAATGAAGAAAGTTTATTTTTATAAGCTACCTAGTAACTTAATTGTAAATTGTACATTGTCAATTTTGCAAGTTAGTCGCATTATTTACATTAGAGAATTCTGTTTTATTTGCATAATATATGTTAAAAATCAAGGTACCGGGTGATTCATTAACAGAGGACCTCAGCCATATTTGAGGAACTATATGACGTCGGACTATATATAGAACGTTAGGGAAAAAAATCTATAACAAAAGTATACGGGATAAATAACTGAAAATTATATTCAAGTTTGAAAGATGACCGATAGAGGACGTTGCAAGTTAAATTAGAAAAATTAAATATCTCCTTAATTTGCTATGATAAGGTATACTGAAAATTTGTTCTTGTAATTTTTTAATAACTTTGGTTTTGTCTTTTTGGGCTTGGTCTTTGGTTATGTCCATATAATTTACATTGGCAACATTTTCTCACAAGTGGATTGCAAGAGGCAGTTCATTTCCATGGTCCACTAGATCACCTGATATTACCTGTCTGTATTTTTATCTTTGGGATAGAGTGGACGATTAAGTGTTTCAAGAACGACCAACGACAAGAGAAGATATGGCTTTTAGAATACAAAATACAATCCACAGTATATCCGTTGAGGAAGGGATTCTGCCGTGCAAGTAACACGCGACAGACTTGAGCGTTGTATAGAGAATGATGGCAAGCAGTTTCAATATGTGGGTATTCATTACAAATGGTTCATGAATAAATCTGGAATGGGTTCATCAGGCCAGTTGAAAACAAATCTGAAATTGTTTTTTTCAATTGCTTACAATGTAATACATATAAATAATTGATAAATATATGTTTCTAGCTTTATCCTTACTTATTTTTATCGTTTGTGACCACTACGAGTAAATTGTATAAATTCTCTAATAGTTTTTTAATGTAAAAATTGGTAAACATTTTATTTCAAACAAAGCCACCTGGCTTTCGCGGTAGCAATTAAATTGACATATTCTATTCTAGCAATGAAAAGGAAAAAAACTTGAATCTCCAATGAAACCAAATTCGTTTTACAAATGTTGACCCTCCTCCCACCACATAATTGTCAGAGCTATGAAAAATATTTTAAAACCAGGTATTCAAAATTTTACGATTATTACCACATATTTTTAGTATACCTTATCATAGCAAATGAAAGAGATATTTCATTTTTCTAATTTAACTTTACTGTAACGCCCTCTATCGGTCATCTTACAAACTTGAATATAATTCCCAGCGATTTCTCTCGTCCACTTTTGTTATAGATCCCCCCCCCACCCCGACGTTCTATGTCCTACAGTCACTAACATGGCCGGTGTACTCTGTTAATGAATCACCCGGTACATCTATTGTTTCCGGTAATACAAATTTGGACGATGAAATACTTGATGCTGAACCATATACCGATGTAGAGACTGCTAAAAAATTGGTATAGCATTTACAGACTCTTTACTAGGAGGACGGGGTTTTTTCAACATTTCGATTTTGTTATTGATGCAATCGACGACATAACTCGTGGCAATTTCGCTGGATAACCATCCTTTTGCCTTCTGCACGCTTTAGAGATAAAATATATCCATCGGTGTCCACAACCATAGTTGCCCCAGCTAGGCGAAAAGAACGATGGATATATAATAGATTCTCGTACGACAAATTATTGAGGATCCTCAATCTAAATATTACAATGTGTATTTTAAAGTGTATTTGTAAAGTCCCTTGTCACTTAAAAATAAACTGCAATTTAAAAAGTAGCAATTTACTTTATATCACAGGCAGCTTTACAGGTCCTCCGATATTGTGGTCTTTAAACAAAAGTAAACCAAACAAAAAGAAACGCACGTATGTGAACAGCAGCAAAGCTCACAAGAAAATAATTTCCCTCAAGTGACGTTTTCTTCACAGCCTATAAAAATGCTAGTTGTTAGCTTTGACGGCGGGGTATTTCAAAGTGCAGGGTACAGAGAGACCGGTACGTACAAACAAAGAGTTCATACATTGCTAAATACCGCAACACCTCCAAATAGTCGTGTAACACTAAGACAGTGGACATCAAAGGACTAAGTCTGCAGCGGTCAGTCTCCTCTGACAAAGAGATCCTTTGACACCCGAGTCGACTTGGACTTTAATTAACGCCCTCTGTCGGTATGCCTTTAAGATAACTTTGATTCAATGCGATGCCACATTTTCAGCTTGTTTACATTCTGCTACAGTACGGCCACAGCCCTTATGGGAATCGCCGGGATCCTTAATGTCAAATGCATTCTTGGCGTTTTGGCCTCAGTTCTGTAAAAAGTTTGTGGTCAGCGTGGGTCATACACGCAACCGTAAACCGAATACTAATAATATAACTAAATGGAAACTATTTAGGTTAGAATATTAGAACATAATATATAAAAGTATTGTTATAATTAATATAATTATTGGCTGTTGGAATCAAACAGCTCTAAATTTATTACTACAGGAACTTCAGACGAGAAATGGGTACAACTCTTAAATAAAAACCTCGCAACCTCCTTCCCCGGATGGTCTTTTGAACATGACTTTTTGTAATTGTTCGAAAGGCTGTGGCGCTTGTGCGGCTGCCGAAAGTTGGGACTGCAATGTTAAGCAGTTTGCAACTGTTATGGGATATCTTGCCTGAATGCTGCTCCAATCGAAGACCATAATCTCGAATAAAAAATTTGACATCGACGATCCAGAAAAAATTGATGACTCCAAAATCCGGTATTTGCCACCACCAGTAGTGGCAAAATGAAGAATAAATCGAGGATGGATAAGAAGAAAATGTCAGAAAATAAGTCAAAATTGAGTTACATGAGCAAACCTGATTTTTGTACTCATTATTAATAGTAAGTTAATAATAAGTAATCTACATAAATAAATAAATTATAAATTTTGATCACTGAAATATACTATTTTTCATACCCCTATTCCTATAAAAATGTAAAAACTAGAATATAAGGCACCGGAGTTTCAATGCCCCATTACGTAAAAACTATCAGTGTTATCGATAAACTTAATCACCTATTTTGTAGAGAATTTTCCGTTCGTTCGTCTTTATATGTACACTTCATAGCCATAGGATCGATGGGGACGACAAAGATATTGGCAAGAAACTGAAAATTCGATCTATAGGTAGTCTTTAAACCTAATTAAGCAAAGTTGATATAATATTGTCATACCTTGTCGATAAATCTTTTACATCACCCCTTTCCGATTTTTTAAAGGCACCTTATATCATCATATTGAATCATCATTAATAACTACGTCAATTTTCTCCCATTCAATTAAATATGCCATTTTAATTCACACTTGCTTATTAAATTTACAATTTTTCATGACCTGATTAATTCCAGAGAAATGAAATAAATTAATGGTTAGAATTACTGATCTGTGAATGAGAATTACAACATACAACAGTTTTTGTTCAATTATGTATAATTGCCCTTATGAATAAAAGCTGAAATTTGCTTAACCCGATTTATTTAACCATCTCAAAAACAGTAAACAGACAACCCCTAACAGCACTGTTGGCGACGTTACACTCCAAAAAAGTCATGAGATATTGGTTACTGTTATTAGATATTGCAACTGGAATAAAAAATTTAAAAATCATTTGTAAGGATAAATATAAATAATGTGGGTGTGGAAAAAGCTATTTTTTAAGAAAAATATTCAGCAGAACAAATTTCTAATTTTCATTTTAAAGGTTTGCCTTAAAAAAATTTAAATTTTGATACTCCCTATTGTTTACTCCTTGGCTGTCGCCTACCCAAGTGTCAAGGGTTATCTGCTTGGTTATCTATTGATAGTCATATCAATATATACAAACCCTCGCAAAAATTATTAACGGAAAAAAGGCAATATAACGCTAAAGAAGGCAATATAAAAAAATATCAATATGTTTTTTGCATTTTTTATATAACTTTTCATATTGCCTTTTTTATCTCGTTAATAATTTTTGGACGGGCTTGTATATATTAATTTGACTATCAGTAGATAACCAAATCATTAGTGATAAATAGAATATTAGCAAAGCTCCCTACTTTGCTTCATCACAGTGGTCATCCATATAAGTAATTAATAACGTCTATTCTGCGTGCAAAAATGACCACAGATTATAATAAGGAACTTAGCGGTTACGGGGATTAAGAATGGGAGAGCCTTAAAAAGGGAACGCATAACGCTCACACTAGCAGAGGGATTTTCATTTAGGGGCTGTAATTAAGAAGGGTGGAAATTCATCAGAATGGACTTTAAAATAAAGTAGGTTTTGGTTTTTCGTTTTGGCAAACGAAAAGAATAGCAGGTGGAGTAAATATTCGATTTTAATTTAAAATATTACCAAGTAAATTAATTTCATCCCTCCGGAAGAGCTCTCTTAATTGTTATTTTATTCCGTTATTCACAGAAGTAGAAATACTTAAATCGGATGGTCGATAATTGAAATGGCGTGAATTTGATGATAAAATAATATTATTTTAAAGTAGTTCATAATCGTAAAATTTAAATCGAATTATTTTTCTACGTATTTACAGAATATAGAGAAATATATCTAGATTATTAGGAGCACTAAAGTCTTAAATTCCATGAGTTCAAACCAGAAGTTTATTACAAATTTCTCTAAAAATATTTATTATAATAAAACAAATTATATCTGTAATTTTCAAGAATGCCTCCCTTCAGGTTGCGTAGCAAATCTAAATGATGTTAGTTTCTATCCTCAAACTATCGATGCACAAGCTTTAAGTCATAACTTCAGTTTACAGTCATAACTTCAGTCATAGGTTCAGGAGTTAATTATTTCTCTTGCCATATCTGTACTTGATTATACTGAAAATAATGCATAAATTAATTGGCTTCTCTCCTTCGTTAGAAATAGAACCTGTTGAACGGTAACTACATATTTCCGTCGAAATTATCCGCAGATATTTTCGCCAAAGACCTGATAATACCTTTCGTCATAATATAGTATAGCGACCTTACAAAAATGGGGAAGACTTTTTCTTAGAAACTGTTTTTGGGAGTGCTGAACATAAGTCTGAATTTTCCCACCAGTAATTTTTCCAAGAAAAAAGTAAAAAGCAAAATTAATTAGTTGTAATATTATTTTCCTTTTGTTGTTTCGTAATAACACCTAAGCTATGCGCAAACTATATTTTTCATGTGCAAAAATAAAGTAAGTACCTCAGAATTCCTAGTTTTTTTGTTCGTTCAAGATTTCGTTCTGATATTAGGTCAATAAAAATGATACATAATGAAGGCACCGAACCAACCGTTATACGTCCAGACGAAGAAATTTTATTAAATTTGCATGATAGTTCAAAATTTAAAATTTGCAACACCTACCGGGTGGTACAAAAAATGTAATACCCCCTACATCTAAATCCACCATTTAAAATTATAAAGTTTGATCTTTTCAACAATTTAGTGCACTTTTTTTAATTGTACGTCCAAAAAACATACAATTTGATATATCATAAGACACAAGTAGAAGGAATTCGTAATGTTCTTTGCAGAGGCGGCCATGTTAAATATCTCCGCATGTTTGTGTAAGTGTTTTCCCATTATTTCAGTTTTATTCTGTAATTTGACATTAATTTGCTTAATATATAGTCCAAGCATAAATGATTTATATATTTTGGTAGCCATTTTATACGCCATCTTAATCTGGATCTTTCTGGAACTAGAAAACTTCGCGTACTCTCAATAAAGTTGTGTCTCTCAAAAACCATAAATGAATATAAGAAAATTAAGACATTGTTTTTTTTATGAATGCGCTAGGTCCAAAATAAAGGGAGTTACGGCTCGCTGAAGAAGACATTTTTTGCAGCAATTTGGTTTGAAATATTCAACGTTAAATAATGGAAAACTGTTGCTGTTTTTGGAAAAAACTTATAGAATATTTTTTGTACTACTTGTAAAGACCTTTAAAATGAGTACCTACTGTAAATATAATATTGCATTATAATTAAGCGAGTTACGATGCAAAAACAGTAGGCCCCTTAAATTTTTGAGAAAAAAATGAGCGAAAAATAAGAAGGGCCTAAAGTGAATCTCGGAACTACTCCTCTCCGAACAAGAATACGTACGCACCGTAGGGCATGACGTATTCAAAGCAGCTTGCCAGGATCGGTGTATTAATAATTATTTTTTACTGGCAGAGGAAAATCAACTGAGAATCTTTCATCAAACTAAATTTTTAATTTGTGATTTTAAATATTCTATTTTAACTACACCAAATCATTTGATTCGTCCATACCAATTTTGCTAACGGTTTTAAATAGTTTTAAAGATTTTGTGAGTATTATAATATAGGAGTGATATTCCAATGGGCTGCGATGTTTGAGCAGTATATCACCCCCCTAAAATGATAATATGGAATCAATAAAAACTCTTTTGTTATTAACAGGAATATTATCTCTTCAGCAATGTTTCATAATATCGAACATAATGGTGTCGAAATCTTTTACGAAAACAGTAAAAATCATCAGTTCGAATACTTACTTTTCCCTATCAATGACAACACTCACATAAAAGTAAATAGCTTTTAGGCTACGTTTCCACCGAGAGATATTTCTATAAGAAACGTAATCGAGTTCGGGGACGAACATTTAGAGCTGCTCATAAAAACAGTATTGCATACGCATTGTGAAAGAGCTGTGTTATGATATATCATAAAAAATATAAAGACCCCTAACTATCAGGGTGGATTTCGGGACAAATCTGAGGGAATAATACCCGATAAATAGTTATTTTGGGGTGATTTGTGCAGAAGATAACAATAGCCAAGTCGATTCAATTATATAGACTTTCCTTCCATTTCAAGCAAAAAACATTCTGTAATAATATATTTCAGAGTGATTTCAACAAAGTACACGTAAAAACTATGCAAACTTAACCTAATGGCTAGCTATATGGCAGTAGTGATTCTACTATTTTCACACTTTTCTAATAAATTACAATTATCTACATACTCGTTGTTGGTATTAAGAAGGACTAATTATTTGGAAATTACTTCACTAATGGCATTAGCAATTATTTAGAAATAAATTTGAAAATGTTACTTATTTTACGAATTAACGTGAAAGAAGAAATATACAATAAGAATACGAAAAGTCAGATAAAACCTAACTACGCCATGATAAATCCTATTCAAAGTTGCTATTAAGAAGTGAACCTTGTTTTTTATGTAACGTTGATAATAACTGCAGAAACAAATTTATTATATAACTATATATAACATTATATATAATAATATTATACATAACTTTATATATAAAAAATAAATAGGTATATAACAATCCATCATCACTTTAAACGTTTATGTTTCGAAAGTTTATCCTCTTTCGATCTCAAAACCTTAAGCACGAGTGACATAAAGTCTAGTATGACAGTTTGTAATTTAAAAAATGAAATAAATTATAAACTGTCATAATAGACTATGTGTCAGTCGTGCTTAAGGTTTTGAGAATCGTAATCGTTTAAAATGATTTGTTACATTGTTAATCTGCTTTTTGGTGGGAGATTTCTTCATTGGCCAAAAACGCTTTTCAAAAATCCAACCTTTGACTGATCCATCGGCGCGGCGCAGAGATTGATTTATTAATTTTTGTATTTTAATTTTTTTCAATAGTGGCAGACTATCCAAATAGATGAGTAATGTTTTATTTAAACAACACCCTATATATTTTTAAATTTTTACCATCTGTGTGAAATTTCCCTTCCTACGACATACGGATTATTAATTTTCGAATATGCTTTGCGAGTTATGTGAAAATTATGTATGCGACAAGGTTTAGCGTAGAAATTCGTTGCCTGTCTGTAAAATATTCTGTAATAATGCATCCAAGAGATGTAACACAAAAAAATAATCAAACAAAAATTTTAAAAATAGTCTATATTTCACACAATTAACATTTTAATGATTTCCCAGGTAAGTATTTTAAAAATGGGAAAAATGTATATTATTTTATTTCTGAAATGAAAAGTTAATATTACTTAGTTTTCGTTATTAATTTTCATTAATACCTAAAATATATATTTTCGAGGATATTTCGACTCTTTGATTACGAACTAACGGTTCGCAATCAGCCAATAATTTATGTTTCGATCTAGGTAGTCTTTAAACTGGATTAAGCAAAGTCCATTTAATATTGTTATCGACTTGATGTCTACCTTGTCGAAGTAAATCTTTTACACCATCCGTTTCTCAATTTTTTAACTAGTCACATTACATCACCCTATTAAATCATCATTAATAATTACGTTAATTTCTCCTATGCGGGTAAATATGCCATTTTAATTCATACTTACTTGCTTTTTAAATTTACAATTTTTCATAACCTGATTAATTCAAAAGAGAAATGGAATAAATTAATGGTTAGAATTACTGATCTGAGAATGTCTTACAACAGTTTTTTTTATAAATTTCTTGCATACAATAGTTTTTGTTCGATTATGTATAATTTCAATTATATAAAAATAATATATGCAATTTGCTTAACTTGATTTATTAAACCATCCTATATCTTAAAAACAGTAATAGACAACCCCTAATAGAACTGTTGGCGATGGATTAAAAAATCTATAAGGTATTAAATTTTATTGAAAAATATGAGGGGTAAATTCAAAAAAAATCTGTGGCCCAAACATAAATCTTGGAAAAAAATATTGTTGCGCCAATCAATGCGTTAAGAAATAGGATGTCGTGTTTCATAATTTTGCAAAATATGAAACACGACAAAATATCTGCTGAAATATCTGCGAAAATATCGATTTTAGGTGTAAACAGATAATAATAAAAAACCGGCCAAGTGCGCGTCGGACTCGCGCACGAAGGGTTCCGTACCATTATCTATAAGAACGACAAAACAATCACGTTTGTTGTATGGGCCTTAAATATTAATTTTATTTTAATGGTAGTATCTCGTCCGACCGGCGACTCCGGCATTTATCACAGATTCAGGTCGATGTCCATTTGTTGTGTTTTTTTAGTATTTGTTGTTCTAGCGGCAACATAAATACATCACCTGTGAAAATTTCAACTGTCTAACTATCACGGTTCTACAATCTTTCGTTGACGAAAAATTAAAGTTAATTAGAATTAATGTTAATGATAAAACAGTTTTATTAATAATAAGCATTTATCTGAAATATCTAAAAAATTAAATTTGGAATGAGATACTAAGTCAACAAAGCACATTGACTGAATTAATTATCTGTTTCATGTTCCCCATTTATCTTTAAAAATTCCAAGTTCCACGAAACATAAAATTCCCTCAAGAAATGGCCATTGTTCCGAAACACAATAAAAAAGAAATATGACTGGCTTTCTTTTTGTTAAAAGGAATATGCTACAAATTTGATTTACATATACTAATACGTACATTCAAAGAGAAAATATCTCATATTACGAGCTTATATTCCCGAAGCCCGCTTTCACGAAATTTTTCATTTTCTTTATAAAAGTTTTTTGTTCCTGCCAACTCGCAAAGCTATCACCCCTTATGCGGTTTGCGAATGAAAATGTAGGGTAAGTATATTATGAATTAACAATGAATCATAAATCGAAGCAGTGATACAAGCGGGTCATAAAATGTAGGCATGTTACGTCGCGTCGTTCGATCATACGTGTACCTAGCAATCTGTAGTCTATTTGGAAGTGAAAGAGAACAATAAAAGCACATTAAAAATGCATAATATCTCAAATAAATTGCAGTTAGTTTCAAGTAAATTATCTAGTTCAAGTGTGTTATGAAGTTTACTACCCGTATTATGGAAATTTTATAGCTGTTCTAGCTGAACTGTTCTGAAATGTCCTTATCTCATGTATTTCAAACTATCGCCCGAGCTCTCTCGTCACCAGTTGGTATTACGTAGTGTTGTATAAATATGTAAAATAAGTCCAGTAAAATCCAGTAGTTCTCCTTCTGAAGATTCTGACAAACTATCTTCGGGTCCTATATTATTCTACATTTTGGCTTCTTCTTTTAGTACGAGATTTATACTACTTTGCCATTTATCTGCAGCCACTCGTTCCAAGGATTGGTTTAAACATTGACGTCGTTTAACTTAAATGTAGTATTATGTCGGCTACTTCACCTTTTACCTGTGCCCATACCAATCATTACCATTCTACATTGCTAGAATTTGTGTATCATATCTTGCTTTAATGTAATATTAATCTGTCCCACAAGAGGCTAACATAAATCATGTGGATACCAACATAACGAATCTCCTTTACACATAGGGTAAGTGGGATATCAGAAACTAACATTATTCTGGAGACAGTTGTGCAGTATTACCTATAACCAATCGAATGCAGTAGTTTGTTGCGTGATTTTATGACTAAACGTACTATTTTATGTATTAAGAAGAGTATTACTACGGCATAATTGTGCCGCATATGGCTCTCTTGGCGCTAGCATCGACCTTGGTGATAGCACCGACTTGACCTTGATGGCATCGACTAAATGACAACTCTTATTTAGTGTCCAAAGTGCACAATTTGAATGTTGAAACTGCAGTCAGGACATTAGCAGACATTTAGTAGATACATGTTTGATAAAAATATTCAAAAATATTGTTAGATAAGTTCATTGCAATTATTTTTTAAATCGACTTGTGGAAGGGCAAAGTAACCTGTTTGTGACATTTACTATGTACGAAATAAGTGATTTCAAGCTAAGACGTCGATTGGCAAAGTCTCCCCGAAGCAGGGCCAACTTTGCCGAAACTTTGAAGTTTAAAAAAATATTTGTCGTTGGTTTATTGCGTTAAAAATTGGGGAGCACCTACAAAAATATAAAAATTTCAATTTTCACATAAAGCAAACTAATTGCGCAAAACATCTATGGTCATTTTACGCATTTTGTTCACTTACATTTGATAATAGTGCAGGCGCTGTAGGTATTTGAGTTTGGAAAATATGAGTAACGGATTTTCTGCTGTGTTGCCTCCATCTTTTCCCCTTCCCCGCTGCCCATCACCTGACAAATCATCAGTCTTAACTTACTTAATGGAACAAATTTTATCGTCAAACTCTTTCAAATGTGTCAAACTAGTACATCAAATTACACTTAAAAAATATAGTATAGGATAAGATGATGAAAGGACGGGAGAAGCTGAAGAAACTACGGAACCTGAAGAGATTGTAGGAATATCAAGAAATCAGAGAACCAGAAATAGCAGAGCAGCTCGATCTTGGATACCAACCTAAACGTAAAAAGAGGAGAATGGTTGCATAATTAAAAAAAAATATAATATGTATCATAATCCTGAATAAAACATAATTTCAATTATTTCACCAGCAATCGGGTGTTAAATTTTTAACTACTACATTAATAATAATTTCAAGTTTTTATCGAGCTCATTCGCACGGTTCTATCTTCAAAATTATTACATTAATCGAAAAAAGTCCTTTTTTTAATCAAGTACTCTTTTTTGCAGAATTTAGTGGAAAATAAATTTATATTCTTGATTTTTTGTCCCGTTATTGATATATTCGGATATATTTAATCAAAATAATATCCATTATATATAACGCATTATACCTCCATTGCTTGAGGGCTTCAGCCCAGACATACATTTGGAAAAATACATCAGAACCGCTAGAGGCTAGAGGAAAAATTCATCAGAAGCTGAATCCTCTGGATTTTATTCAATATCGATATAAATTAAGAGCAACTTTCTTGTACCCTAAACAAATGACCAAAGCACTTCTACCGGAATCTCAAATTAAACCTTGCAAATGTAAATCAGATTGTCAGACTATGTATTGCAATTGTAAAAAATCTGGTATAATTTGTATTTCTTTGTGAAAATGTATTACTGTAACTACATTTTTGTATAATATATTTTTTTTAACAAAACATACTTATAAGGAAATCAGCATTTAGAGTATTTTTGTTTATAATAATAAAATTAATTAAATGCTTTTATATTATTGTTTGTTGTTGATTAATTGAATAACTTCCTTTTACAATACATCCTCCCTAAAACCCATACATCACCCCTAAAAATTAACATTTCACCGCCTTTCACCTACTGGTATACGATTTTTCATAGAAATTTGCACATTAAAATGCAAAAACAAAATGAAGCAATTAATTAACTGGCAACATCGATAATATTGTAATTTAAGACCCCTGAAACTCATTGCCATTGCTAGAATTCGTTACTCATATTATGCATACTCATTTCCCTTCAGCGCCCGGTCCATAAGGTCAAAATAATTTAATTTTCAGTTGAACCGGAAGTGTTAGAGAAAGATACTTTCAGACTCGAAATTACCTCGATAATTTTACACCCTAATTAAATCTTAAATATGTTCCATTAATTTCGATTTTTTAAATTTTACATTTTCTTCCGTTCTTTCTCCTTTAAATTGTACCTTTACTTCCTTTCCCTTTCCTCTTTCTGTTTTGACTCGTATGATTTTTTGGACATCGTCGTTCTTTTTTTTGTCATTTCAGGGTCGATGCATTTTTCTGTTTCATTTAGCCCCTTTTTGCTTGTTAAGATTTTAATTTTTTTCTTTCCAGTTTTCCATCTCTATTATGATTCTTTTTTGTCCTATTTTATACGCCGTTTTCATTTTTGAGTTAATTTTAATTTCCTTTTGCATCATATTACTAATTGCTCATTTGATAACTCCTATCATTTGTCCGTTTATCTTCGAAGTTCTTCAATCGTGTATCTTAGTTTTGTCATTAGGTCCTTGTAGGGTATTCGTTTTCTCTAAACATTATTTTTACGCCTCCATATTTCCCTGTGTGGCTTTGACCATTTATTTGCTACTTCACTATTAATAAGTATATTATTCATCGTACCCGGTTTGGTGTACGGAATTCTAATTATTTATTGTTATATAATATTTCCGCAGTTGAGAGAAATAATGGTAGGAGAAAATAGGAAAACATTGCATTACTGTTTTCGGTGTTACCGGGTCTCGTATCATATCATATTATTTATGGACATATGAAACCAAAGGAGTAATTGAAAACAATTATGGAGTATGGTTACCCTGTGGGAATTAAGAATAAAACATAAAAAAACCTGCAAATGCTTACATTATACCTTCATCCCACCATTAACAATTATGTTGTTTCCAATTTTCAATTGCCTTTCTAAATTCCATGACGCACACATATTTAATTCACACATCTTCAGAGTTTCGCAGTATATTGTTGTGCCACTCAGTCGACGCACTCGAATTTAAACGCATCTCGTAGTTATATCATAGAAGAATGAAAATATAGCAACTCATTTCGTATTCGTTCAAAGAGGGGAATTTCACAGCATACGTTTCTGGTAAATTTAAAAATAATATATGGCATATCTACTTGGTATCCGAGGAAAGCAACAGAAAGCCCTCTTCAATATATAAACCGTAAATTCGATTTAGATGACCACATATCGATTTGCGATGACAGTTCCGTCTGAGTGGAAAAAGCGATTTATCTCCTTTTACTTTTCGGGTGGCGTTTACATTTTGGGTGGAAAGGCATATAAATAGTAGATCAAAAATGCACAGCACATATTGTTTCTCTCAGCTTCATCAGTAGCTAGATATATACGAATCATGACGTAAATGCAATTTAATATGATAGGGAAAATATATTGAATCATTTAACTGCGAATTTCGCGAAGGTTTCTTCTACACAATATGCGGACAATTTCAATTCTGGGGTTGTACGAGTATATGAGGACTTCGTCATAAATGACCACAAGCCATGTCTAAGGTATTTTTTAATTTGATATTGACGATTGGTATTCTAGTAAGTTTCTTGCCAAAGCAAGCTAGATCTAGAAAATATATGTGTAAAGGACGGATCTTTCTGGATGGCAGTTGCTATATGCACACTGAACGCTCTATCTCATGGAATCACTGTAAGAGTTGATAGGTACACTCTAGTTCCTCAAATATTTCAAAGGAAGTATTATTATCTTTAGAGTTTCTCACTATTCTTTAAATTAAGTGGGCTGCATTTTTCCGTCCCGTGGCTTGTGACATTTA
The DNA here is from genome assembly GCA_964058915.1 of Tetropium fuscum. NCBI lineage: Eukaryota > Metazoa > Arthropoda > Insecta > Coleoptera > Cerambycidae > Tetropium > Tetropium fuscum. Next base: position 2,086 of record CAXKVY010004654.1, on the reverse strand, counting down.
TGGCTAGATTTATTACTAAATCATTAAACTGGAACACCAACAAAATACCGTTTAACTAATATTTAGAAGGCATTCGAATTAGCTAATGCCCGACAAAATTATGTATATAAATTGTTTATTGTGTAAATGCAAATTTTATAATATTAATTGCTGTTGTTGTACGTTAACTAACAAATGTTTTGATAATTTACCACCATACAGTAAAACTGACGCACATCTGTTTTGCAACATAAAGCCTGGTTTTATTGCGAATTTGCAATGTGACATAATTAAATCTCGACCCGGAATTTAATCGGTATTCGTACCAAATTGGTGCTGTTAAAATATCAACAGTTAAGGAAATATTTAATTTGTGAATTTATGCAATCTAGTCGTACTACCGCGATGGAGCAACTGTGAAGTAAATAGAAACAGAAACCAACATAATTAACTGAGGTACTCATTATCTTGACATTTCTTTCGATAATAATTATCAAAATAATTATGGTTGCTTCATTGGTTGATTAAACAAAAAACTATATCGCACGGCAGAAGGAGAAGAAGTAGAGAGAGGGAGAGAGAGAGAGAGAGAGACGTATTCTACAAAAAAAATTTAACTAATATAAGTATTGTATATTCATGTCCTTTAAATTCATTGAGAATTAAGTATTTGCCCCTTCCATAGAATCATAAATAATTTTTCTAATTTATTTATTACGCTAAAATTAAAGTAATTATTAATATTTATTATTTAAAAACGAATTGAGTGAACATTATGGTGGAAATGAGCGCCACCAGCGGAAAATATCAGGCCGCTGGTCCTGACTAGCTCGAAGGCACGTAGGGCGTGAATCCGGAGGTCTCGTATACAAGCAAGTCTGTATAAGTTGAGAAAGCACCAATCTTACCTACGCTGGGTACCTGCCTGCATTCAACGGTTACAGCTGGCAGCTAATTTTACATGAATTGCCCCACAGGCAAATTAGAGGCGAGGAAATTTAAATAAGCAACTATTTTAAGATGAATGCAGAAAAATACTGACAATTCGATCTCGTAAAACTCTTAATTCGAAAAGACGTAATACAAAGCAAATATTCTCAAAAATTATTAATTATTTTTTTTAAAAATGTCAAAGTCAAAGTCTATCAGCACGAATTTTAAGGTACGCAAACTAAGTGGAAGTTAATATGTATGGTAAATACTGATTTATAGTATACTCTCGTGGGTGCATTTTATGTAGCTTTACTTGGTTGTACACGACAGGATATATAATTATAACTTAGTTTTGTAATAACTTACTAATAAAACAGAAGAAGGCAATTAATGTTAAAACAAATGCCGGAATTCCACTAATACCAATACTACAAATAGTTAACTACATTTTACATTATATATCTAATGTTATATGCGATTAATTTGAGGTATTTTGTATGTTGAAAAATCAGTTATAGTTTAATCCGGATAGTCAATCGGAGCAAGAGCCATTAAAGGGTACTAACGCCACGCAATGTCTGTACAAGCAATAAATGGATCCCATATGGCAACTCTGTAATTACTACAATGGCCATAATCTATTTCAAACACGTAATATGACAGCATTAAGACTTCTTTCAAAGGAAGCCATTTAGGCTGCGTATCTGCATAAACCATCTTCCATATCCTTACACAGCTGTTATGGCTGGGTCCGAAAACCGGCCAAAACACCCCCGACACAAGAACGCGCTCTAATATACATACAAACTATCTAATCGACCCTTTGTCTTTACGTTAAGACGACCTGTTACTTTCTCTCTCTGCTATTACCACCCATGCAATGACCCTCCTTCTCGCAAAATGGCCATGGTAGCTAATTTAATGCCACATGTAGTAGTTGGGGTGCGCATTTAAGATAACAACATTTCCATGTGATTTTCTTGGGGTTTACGTTAGAAAACACAGTTTTCCCTGTTGATTTAGAAGGTTTGAAGTTGTGTTTACAGGGCGCTTTAGAGTGTAAATACCGTTGACCCAAGCGTGAATCTCTACACAATATTGCCTGTTTGAACGTCTAACATGGCGCTATTTTCTGCTACCTTCGGAAATCTCATGAAATATCACTCCACCATAC
>CAXKVY010004653.1:0-21374 GCA_964058915.1 Tetropium fuscum | reverse complement strand
TAGTTGGTCCAGTGAATCTCTTTGTGTTATTCTGAAATATGTTCTAAGATAAGTAAATAAGTAAATAATTTTTTTAATGAATCAGTGATATATGAAATGAAAATTGTGCAAAGCATACTCTAATTACCAGATAAAAAAGTAATAATAATAATAATTAGGGGAGACTGGGGTATAATGATACCCTTTAGGTTAAACCCGTCAGATCTTTACTATTCCCTCAATTTATGAAAAGTGTTATTTTTTTATGTAAATTTCTCGTTGTACATGTATTAGTCTAAGCGTTGGATGCGTGAAATGTTACGTCATAAAATAACATTTAGCCAATTCGTATTTTAAAGTCAGACGCAAAATGCAAAGTCTGTCTGGCAATTTCCTGTCCCAATGTTATTAAAAATATCAACTTCCGGTCGTCTTTTCATGAGTACCTAATATGACATAATAACAGCATGAAATTGCGGGACGGACCTATTAGATGGTGATGCCGCGTGCAAGAATGACTGGGCCTGCACGGATTCTTCCTGTCGGAACTGGTAACAGATCTGGCTTAATTGCTCCCAAAATTTGTGGGAGCAATCTCTGACGGAACAACAGCACGAACTTTTGATTACAAATAGATTTTGGCTTACCTTTTCCAATAAAGTCGGTCTGCCTCTGTTCTGACTGCCGGAAGTGGAGTTATTTCGGCTCCTTGATTAGCGCGCCCCAAACAAAATCTTACAATTTCATCAATATCTTAGGCATGTTTTATGACATTTTAAAACGTATTGAACATATTTTAAGCCACTATTTTATTTCCGCGATTTTTCTTGATACTTTTCATACAATACGTATATATTAGAAGTGTTGTTTCGATTTCAAAGAAGGACCGCAACGGAAATAACGAACTGTACCTATTTTTGCAGACGAGCTCTGTGCTTCTCTATGTAGTGTGCTTCCAGCATTTCATGTATTACTGGGTGCGATTATACCGCGTCTTTCTATCGCAAAACTAAAGAATCATTCTTGCAAAGAATCCTCAATTCTATGGTTCTTTCTCAAACTTATTAACACCTACAGATTTATATAATGGTTTCACAATTTTAAGGGCCACCCACACACGACTCTCTAATGTTTCTGGCAGTAACATTTTAGTATTTTAGAAAACAATTATATTTTAAGTGCAGAAGATGATATCCTGAAAGAGCCCTTAGCTTTAATTTTTCATTAGTCATTAAAGCATCGCAGAATTTTATATTCATTAAGCTTTTTATTTAAAGTGTTTCATAGCAAAATTGGCAGTCCTAGTATCTTGTCAGATCTAAATTATCATATTAATAACTCAAGGCAAAATAAAACGTTTAGTTGTTTAATACCCACAACTAATATCCTGGCTAAGTCCCCATATTTTTATAGCATCCTATTTTCATAATATATCACCTAATTGTGACCTAAATGATTGCAAACTATTTGCTTTACTAACAATTGCTCGTGAATACTATCACACAACTGAGATTTAGCTTATTTTTATTTGAATATAAATATTATCTATACTTAATAGGTACCAATTGCTGTTTAATGATATGATTAGTTTCTCTTTTCTACTTGTATATTCTTGTTACTATTTTTTGTTTAATCATTACCCTATAAATGACTCTATGTGAGATATAATATAATAAATATTATTATTGTTTTAAGTAAAAAAATTAAATATCAAACCAACACAAGCATTTCCTTATTATTATATAATAAATTTACCACGAGCAATAATAGCATTAAAAATAATATAATATAAAACATGCATTTTATGTGAAAAGTATAAAAAAACAATGGAAATAAAATAATCACTTAAAAATATGTTCAATGCGTTTTAAAATGTCACAAAGCATCCGTTGATAAAATTGTAAGATATTGTTTCGCGCGCGCCAAATACCGAGTTTAGACCGCGCAGACCGAGTTTATTGGAAAATGTAAGACAAAATGCATGCAAAATTTCGTGCTGTCATTCCGATGATGTCAGAGATTAAAACTTTTTGGGAGCAATTGAAGCAGGTCTGCCACCTGTACCGACAGTAAAAAACCAGGCATCCTAGTCATTCTTGCACGCGACATACTACGCCCCGCAATTTCTTGCTGTTATTGTCATATTAGGTACTCATTAAAAGACGACCGGACTGCTGTTTTTAATAACATTCGGGCAGAAAATTGCCAGACAGACTTTGCATTTTGTGTCTGACTTTAAAAGGCTAATTCGCTAAGAGTCCGGTCGTGTTATTTTATGACGTAGTACATTTCACGCAACAGTCCCATATATCTATTATATTGTTAACATATTAACTAAACATTTTTGAAGTCAGTAAAATGCATTATTTACAAAAATTTAGAAACATTCGGAGCGTTTCATTTAGAAAAATAAAATGTTTAAAATGCTTCAGAGAGTCATTATTACTTATTTTTTCTAATAAGTAATAATAACGGTTGACAAAAAGTCCTAAACCTCTTGTAATTTACAGTTTTCTGTCTCTTAAAGTAAGCCTTGTCAAAATATACGTTAAAACTCTAAAAGTGCGAAAATAAAAAAAATAATGCGGGTGGTTGGTAGTTTAAATTAATAGAACGTATCTACAAATAGTTATCCTGCTGGAAGCGCTTCCACACGTACTTTTGTACAGGGACTCTATACTCTATCCAACGAGAGAATGGACTTGCTTTGCGCATCGGCGACTAAAGAGGAGGGGCTCTGTAACGAGCTACGCAGGACCGTCATTCGATGAAATAAATTCGTAATTTATTTCACCTAAATTTTATTTTGAAAACATGAAAACATTTTATTTATTTAACATAAATTTATTATAAATGTATGAGCGTTATGAAAGTAATATTTTTGACTTTGATGCACGACCTAAAATTAAAAACAAAAATATCTCATTGACCACGGTTACTGGTGGTGAATAGTATGCGTATTAAATAAAACATATTTATTATTATATTTCTTTACCTGGCCTCTTTTATTCTTCTTAATTGGCGATAATGGTGGATTTATCTCGTTTCTGGCTGCTGCCATTCTTATAATAGATTTAAAACTTATTTCACAACCGTAAACAACACAACTAAAATAACCGTACTTGCGAGACTACAAATACAAACTGTGAATGGGTAGGCAGTAGTAGGTACTTTATATAATTAGGTACCAGGTAGGTATCGGACCCAGGCGCCGGCCCTGGCTACTTGCTGAGCCAATTAAGACGTCGAGGGCGTTGAACTAATGTTCTAAGGGGCGGAGATCTGACCAAAACAGACGAATTTTCGCTCGAGTGCAAGTCCATTCTCTCGTTGGATACAGTATAGTCTTGCTGGTAGGACTTACTTCAGCACATAAGGATTCAGTGCGGCAGTACGTCCCGCAGGCAGTACGAATCAAATATCTATTCAAGCCGACTATAAGCGACAATAAATGTTAACACTTCAGGCGTATCATCTTTCTTCTCTTTATTTATGAAAAATAGGAAAAAAAATGAACAGTCCAAAACAAAAACAATGTTAATTTTTTGAATCGGTACTTAGGTACTTATCTTTATTATTATTTGTATAAAAATAATAAGCCATTGCCAAAGAATAAATTTGGTAAAAATCCGTCCGCAATTGGTAGGATATTGTTGTAGTCAGTATCATCATCACTATTGCCATTACTGAATGATGAAGAATAGTCAGTATCAGACTCAGAAAAGCTAGAATTTATAAGGCAGCAGAATTTGGCCCTTGCTCGATATTTGTATTACCAGCCAATGAAGATAATGCCCCTTCATTAGATGGACCTGTAAGATAAATGCAGCCTCGTAATTCTCATAATCACATTACCTATTTCAATGATATTCACATACAGTGTGTCCCAGTTAAGAGGGAACCGGGGGAGATTATATCTGTGTTTATGACCACTTTTTGTAGGTAGTTTAAATGCGCATTCAACTAGTAGGTAACTTTCTTTAAAAAAGAAACTGAAAACGGTTTCTTATTAGGACCCCCCTAAAACATGGCTTCCTCTAAATTACAGGGTGGGGAGAAAAAAATGTAGTTGTGTGTGGTTTTTATAATTAAAAATTCGTTGTTCCCTATAATATTTCCCTATATAGAAAAAAAAAATCCCCTACAATATTTTGTTACTGCAAGTTCTAAAACTCAACCATTACGCTAACCATTACGGTTGTTAGAATGAGGGGTAGATATATTATTATTATTATTCCATATAGGTACATCAATTAATGACAGATTTTGTTTTGTCTTCAGAAACAAACATGACTCTTTATACACGAAAATGTTGTGCTTGTATGTAAGTAATAAACAATGCGCAACGTTAATTAGATTCTGTATCATAATTCACAGTCGATTTACAACATTCATGTGAATGTGCCAACTAATATTGATAGGGCTCATAATACGTTTACGAAACCTTAAACAATTAACCATCTCTTTTCCCAGGAATCACTTAAGAATTCGCCGTTTTATATTAAATATGCTCAAATGCGACTGATAATTAAATTGAATATCAAAAATATGCTGTAAAATCTGAAATTACTTAAATATGAATAATAAATTTAATTTTATATCATGCTGACATTTATATAAAAATGTCTTGTTATATAAAAACTGAGCAAGGAAATTTAAAAACATATTTGTAGGTAAAAAATATGTATCAGAATACGAGAGTAATTATTTTTTTAAAGTGAGCCTGTATCACTAAATTGAGAACATTTTCTACCTTAGCAATTATTTAAAAACATATCTCATTACCTGTCGTTTGATATATCTGTTTAAAGTCGTCTAATACGACTTTTTAAGTTAAATTATGTAAGGACCTATCAATTCGTTATCGACCTATCAATAAGTCCTCCGTATCTTTTTTAGATTATAGCAACGATACAGTAAAATTCAAGAGGGTACGAACACGACATGGTAGATGGCCAATAATAAATCATTGGACTTGCACTAGCTCTGCGGCTCGATCATCTATCAGCAGTTGGTTAAATTCCTCACTGGTGCGTAATAAGTTTTCAATAATTTATCCCCAAGATCTAACTAATGAGGCTTTCCAGGTTTCCTTCAGTCCTGCACTGAATCTAAAATTTAAAATTTACCAACCTCCGATCCTGGATCTGCCAAATAATCATATGCTGCCTCCTCTCCCGAACAAGTCTTTGACGTCTGTGCTAACCATTGTGGTTAGAATGAGGGGTAGAGATATTATATTATATTAGTATTATTACATGGGGTTATTTTAATGTATAGGGAACTCAAAACAAAAACCGTTACACGTCAGGAACTAATCAGCGAACATTGTTACTAAGTCTGTCAGACTGTAGTAAATGTTAAAAAAATTTATGTCAAAAATCATTTGTATTTTGTTGTAAGTTATGGTGGAGTAAACAAATTCTTGAAAAAATAAATCAAATATTACCAATTTATGACATTTTCTTAAGAAATGATTTTGTACCTAACTAGGTACTAGGGTACCTATATCAGCAATAAAATAGTTATTTATACAACAAGTGCAAAATGTAAATGTTTTTTGCACGCGACGTCAAATTGTCCAACGAGGCCGTCAGCCCAAGTGGAAAAATCCACAAAAAATGCAGGATGGAGCACTACCGCTAATTTATTGACCAGTTAAAGAATATGCTGTTGCTGTCAAGATCGCGTTATAAGTAGAAATTTTGTAAATCCATGGCCACCAATATCGCCTGATCTTAACTAAAAATTTGTGTTTAGAACACGACCAATAACGCTGGGAGAATTAAAATACAATATTAGGGAGAAAATTGGTACAATTCAACCAAAAATGTTGAATAATGCTGTGTACAATTTGTAATCTGGTGATTATACAACAGCAAAATGGAGCTCGTTTCGATCACTTGAGGTAACAATTTGGGCTTCCATAATTTATAATAAATACCTAACGAACGTATTTCTTTATTAATTTTGAGCTATTAAAAGTTAAAAAAAAAACGAAATATCTGCATAAAAATAAACAGTGTTCTAGTTTCAGGTAAAAAAATTACAAAACAAAAGTTAAGTGACAAGAAATATGTTTTTCTAAAGAAAATCTGTTCATAAAAAAAGAATAATTATATTTTTTACACAATCATTTGTTTATTAGGTATAGTATTTAGTTATGGAAGCTTTTTCCGATATTTTTTCATCTAGGTCATGACCTTTAGGCCAAAATCGAAAGAGCCATAATCTTCCATATCTTCTTAGACATATAGTAGAATATGGGTATATTTTATGTGTACTATATATACCTCCTATTCTATATTCTTCTTATAAATGGAATAAGAATTAAAGAATCCTTACTGAGTCTTGTCACTTCGGTAAACGAAAATATCTGCATAAAAATAAACAGTGTTCTAGTGTCAGGTAAAAAAAATACAAAACAAAAGTTAAGTGACAATAAAGATGTTGTTCTAAAGAAAAACTGTTCATAAAAAATAAAAGAATAATTATATTTTTAACACAATCATTTGTATATTAGGTATATTATTTATTTATGTATGCTTTTTCCGATATTTTTTCATCTTTTTCGAAAGAGCCATGATCTTCAATATCTTCTAGATACATTGTGGAATATGGGTATCTTCCAATATTCCTTTTATTGTTTCTGACATCTTATATTTTATCTCTTCCCTCACTTATCCTTCTTGGCTTTTTAACAATCAACCTCTTTATGTGGCCATCGCTGATTTTTTCCATTAGATTAAACTGAAAGGATGCAAGGTTAATATTCATTGGTTCTCCCCCCATTCATCCCTAGCATTTTAAAGCATTTTATAAAACTATATCGACTTTTTATGAGATAGAAATACAATTTATATAAGCTACGACTCTAGGCAGGAAATTTCACATACATATAATAGTTTCACATACAATAGTTTAATTTTAGTTAATTCACATATGATAGTTTCACATATAATAGTTTCACATACATATAATATAACAATTATTTTTATCCATTACCATTTCGTAAACGTCGATGCACTTGTTGCACTTGTTGCATTTTATGCACATACTGAATTTAATAAAATTCCTTAGCCACTAAATATACTTATTCAGTTATTGTTTATTCAGCCATTGTTTGTCATAGTCGCGAAAGTTCACTAAATACATACACTATGACGGAATAATGACATTAGTAGCAGTAGTGTTAAATTAGAATAAGAACGTAAATATAGCTGATTGAATAAGATCATGAATGATGCAATGAGTTTAAAACTCGAAATGATTGAACAGCACACGATGTATGAGGAGCACAAGTTTTCGTTCTCCTAGATGTCCCCATATTTCTCGATGTCGTCATGGGCTCAGATATTTATTGATGTTGGGTACCGAAAAGCTCATCGATGCTGTTTTTCAGTTCAGTGGGTGAAGGTCACGGTGGCAGTCGGGGACGTGGTGTGTGGGGTGGCAGGAGAGAAATCAGCTGAGAGCGCTCCTCGCGTACAACTAGCACTCCCGTGCCCCGCAAGCTCCCATTCACTCATTCAGACCAACTGGCGTGGAATGTGCATAAAATCAGTCAATGTGATAAATAAGAAACCTAATTCAACCATTGGTCTTGGTATCATTATCCAAAAGTTACCTCACGAATATGTAACATGGCAACTGATTAGTATCAATCGACTACAACACCCACAAGGAAGTCACTGGGCCAAATAATATATACGCCAAGCAATACTAGTTCCTAGCAATTTACTAGAATGATTGCCATAAATCTGCCGACAATAATAAATAAAAGCAACAAACTAAAATAATTACCGGGGATGCAATGCGATAATGTAATGTTAATTTGGAATTACTTTGTGTTTTGTTAAATAGCATACTTCATTAAATATCTTGTACATAATATTTCAGTGCTGGATAACGTTAATAACATAACTTAGGATAACGTGAACCATCCATATAATTAATCTTATGGATGCAGTTAAGAGTTATCTTTAAAATATTAGCAGATACTGTTAGTCACCCTATATCTCAACGAACGATAGCATAAGTGTGTTTGTGGATATTAAAATAATTCTTTTCAGAAAACTCAACGGAACTTTGTAATTCATTAAAAATAGCAGAAAAATGCAACTGTTAACAACCCAATTGAAAAAAAAGATGTATACCCGCGTAATAGAACTGAATCTAGATGACAGAGTGGGTGCAATACATGGGACCCCTAATAAATATTCCATGAGAGTTACAATTGTAGATAAAATACAAGGAATTATGATAGACAAAATAATTGATACCACTGGGGATTTAAAAAGGAATGAGATGCAAAAGACTTGGTATTTATGATGACATTATCCAATGAGATACTAATACCCGATCGCCCCAACTTTTTTTGTTTAAACAGAGAATACTAAAGGAATCCATAAAGTCGTCCTTAATTACATAGCTCCAAATCCATAGTTGTCCTTAATTTATTGTTTGGTTGCAACAACACTTTTCCAGGATTCCTAAGCTAAGTATCTGTTAGACTTGGCAACGCTATAAAAATATAATAATGTTATCTCTTTTAAAGTTTATATTGGACACATATGTGAAATGGGAGACTTGAAGGTATTGAATTCTAACCACACTTCATGTAATTTACTTACCGAAGCAATTTCTAACGAACAAGCAACGAACCGAAACTCTTGTTATATTTTCTTAGATACAGGTAAATATCAATATTTCATTATCGTAATTTTGTAACAAAATCATTTTATATTGTTTATCGGAAATATGTCTTGGTAAATTTTTTGACGGGTGGTTATTAGGTATCTTATTCCGCTAGAAATTTGCCGGGAATGTTACTCCAATCTGCCCGTAATGTCTGAAATACCGAAGGATTGACAGAGTATAGAAATATAAATACAAACAAGAAGCAAATAAAGTGTTGGAGCATGCTTAAATTTAAAATAACACCTTCAATAAGTCTTTATTTCGTTATCCGAGAGTGTGCCGGCATAAAATCTATTTGGTGCCGAGCCTTCCATTTTCTGTTCTTTGCTCGGTGTGCAGCGGGAAACCGCGCGGAAAATTGTCAATTCGGTTTCCTTCGGTGTGACATCAGACAAGGAAATAATAACACAGATAAACTCGAAGTATCAACTACACCCTCCATCACTGTAGATTGGAAAGTCCGCGCTGAGTCACACGAGCTGTTTCTATTTTTTGCTAAATACCACGATATGGCAGTACAGAGATGGGGAAAAAGTACAATACAATTGATTGAAGAAAATTGATAGATTGTCTTAGTACTATTATATATTGAGCCAAAGCACACATTAATTGTTGTAAACGTATGCACTAGAGGATGATTACTGAAAGAATTTATAGTCCCTGCATACTTTCTACTTCATTAGCGTGATATCTAAAATCCTTGTGACTTCTTATAATTGCCAGTAGTTCTTTCTTATCTTTGAATTCTTAGAATACAGAGTGGTGTATAAACTACAGTATCAACTACACCCTCCATCACTGTCGATTTGACGGCCCGCGCCGGATCACACAAGCTGTTTCTATTTTTGCTAAGTACCACGATATGGCAGTACTCGGCAGTACACAGATGAGTAAAAAGTAGGTACATTGAATGAATGCAACTGATTGAATGAAGTTGATAGATATTATAATGCACGGTTTCTAATAATATGTATGTGTAGTTCAACGACCGGCAACCCTGACCTACACAATGTTTTTCATTGGCGTAGGCATTTTTTTAGGGGGGTGAAAGTAGAAGGTTTTTATATGCATATTTTCAACACCACAGCTGATAATTAATGCAAGTTTCGACACCACTCATGAAGTTTTGCTTTCAGCGCGTTACCATTTCGTCGGTGGTTCGCTAGTAGCCATATTTTCAGCAAGAAACAAAAATAATATGTACAAGACAGCCGTGATATCTACAAAGTAGCCGTGAAAAATAAACTTTAAAACGGAAAAATAAAATAAATATACTTGCAATACTTGCAATTGAAATACAGTCATATTTATTGTGTAAGTAGGTACCTCCTAACCTACCAAATCGTCAACACAACGCTGATTTACTTTGACTCAATGCTTTTGACAAAGATCAGGGCTTGTTTGTTAATAGGTACCTACATAACTAAACCGAGACTAAATACAACACATTTTTAAAAACCAGCTTCTCATCGCAAAGTGATTTCCAATACACTTTTTACAGCCAATAAAAATTAGAATCTGACCTTGAGGTATTTTACCGTCATTGTAAATTTAAATTTCATTCGTGGCTTGGTAGGTACACGGTTTTAATTTTATAAACAGTCTATAAAATTTTTAATTTTGCCCACTGATGTAAATTATTAATTTGTGATCTAGGATGGTAGGTACCTACATACAAATAAAGTCAATGGACAATAGATACCTACTTATGTAATAAATCAGACAGCGTTTCCAGTTTTCGTAAATCCCAATAAAACGCCAAACTTATATCTTTGTATTTATAACCTAGCGGCCTCAAGCACTGGGATGTTTTTTGGATAAAATTATTTGAGAAATGTCTTAAGTGGAGGAGGTATCTATTAGTACCTACCTCAGTACACGACAGTACCTACTTCGAGCAGCCCATAAATCAACTGTTTTTTTGTTAAAGTCGGCTCTGCTCTAACCCCCACTATCCATTTTTGCCGTCAAATAATATTTTCCTTACATTTTTTAACATAGCTATCCTATCTCGTAAATAAAGCAAGGTCTGGTGGAAATCTGCGTTTTTCAGGTTTCACACGAAACGAACAAAAATTTTTGCCGTAAACGTCTTGCTTCGCCGTTTTGTCTTTTTGTATAAGCTCCAGGATAAAAACAATTTACAAAACGGGACATACAATTTACCTACCAACACTAGGAGGTACTTAGGTACCTCTGAAAATACATAAATACCTAAGTATCTGTACTGAAAATAAATAATTAGTTTATTTTTAGTCACAGGACTTTTTTGTTTCGGCAGAGGTACCCTACCTACACCGCTCAAATAATAAAAATAACCGTATTATATTGTAACACAATAACATTTAAACAACACTATATATATATATATATATATATATATATATATATATATATATATATATATATATATATATATATATATATATATATATATATATATATATATATATATATATATATATATATATATATATATATATATATATATATATATATATATATATATATATATATATATATATATATATATATATATATATATATATATATATATATATATATATATATATATATATATATATATATATATATATATATATATATATATATATATATATATATATATATATATATATATATATATATATATATATATATATATATATATATATATATATATATATATATATATATATATATCTCAATCGACGCGAATGACCGTTGCAGATTATAGAAATGAGCGCAAGACCGGCAAACCCGCCACTGTAAGAGATCCCAACGTTTGAGAGTCCATAGGGACTGTCAAACTTAACAGAGACGGCGCGTCATTCATATATATATATATATATATATATATATATATATATATATATATATATATATATATATATATATATATATATATATATATATATATATATAGGTATATATATATATATATATATATATATATATATATATATATATATATATATATATATATATATATATATATATATATATATATATATATATGTATATATATATATAGTGGTTAAGTGGATGGATATATGATTTTATAAAGCACCACGTTGGGCGCCAATTGAGATTATATTTAATTTATATAATGATTTATATATTTTATGTTATATGTAATTTTGAAATAGTGAGATATTGTAATAGTAGTATGATGGAGAAATATTCAACTTGTTTAGGATACTTACTCTATTTACTTCCCTATTGAATCCTTTTCTTTTATTATGGGCGCCAGTTCTATGAACAGTGATTTTTATTTATTTAATTGAGGGATCACTTTAGTTATGAGCATTCTATCGTCTTAGAGGAGGTCCAATTAGGCTTATTAATTTTCATATAAAATTTGTGTAAAAGATTGTTTGATAAATGACGTTCATGACTCAACATAAGTGAATTTAATTGTATACAAAATTTTTCTTAAAAATGTTATTTTTTGTGAAGCTCAGAGGTGTATTAGTTTTTTAAATTATTCCCTGAAATTGTAAAACAAGAAATAAGAAGATTTGACTGCATATGATTATGTTTATTATTAGCTTTGGTAATTGTGAAAAACAAAATCTTAGAACCTTATTCCTATCCTGCGACAAAAACCTACATAACAAATATAATTACATGGAACCAAGTCGTCTGACACAACATTTAATAATATTAGCAAATTTAGAATGTTTTAGTTTAGTTTTCTTAGTTTTTTAGGTTTATTGCCTTGTAAAATATGTTAATCCTTTTATGAACTTTCACAAAACTTGTTACTTTCGATTTCACTAACTACACACTGCTGCTGGGCTCTCGTGGTGGTGGCACTGGTGGTGTCATCGCTGCACTGCCCCTGGAATGCTGACTGCCTTCTCTGATATCTCGCCTTGGGTTTTATTTACCCTTAAATTTATATTACTTGCTGCTGGGCTGTAGTTTTTACTCTGCTGTCACTTTGATCACTGTAAAAGTTTGTTTCCTTTTCTTGTTGGATATATTGACTACAAATTATCTTCCACTGGGCTGGGACGTTTCCAAGCCTTTCCCTGCTTTACTCGTAAAAACGACGAAAATATTTATTCATGCAGTTTTCCTGCTGCTAGACCATATACACCGGCTGTTGCTTCCATGAATGCCGTAACTAAACTCTTTTTAATTGTTGGTAGTTACATATTTATTCATGCAGTTTTCCTGCTTCTAGACCATATACACCGGTATTATTGCTTTCTTAGTACAAATTAACACTTATTATTTAAATTTACATTTACTTTTTACTAATAATTTTTTATAAAATTCACGAGCGTGGGTGTTGCTTCCATGAATGCCGTAACTAAACTCTTTTTAATTGTTGGTAGTTGCTACGGATGTAACGTATTAAAAAAACAGATGCAATTTCCTGGTTACCTATTTCTTTCTTGTTCTGTTATTTTGATCTGGCCGATCAGATTAATTCATAATATTTGATTTATTTAGTTTCACTTTAAGCTATTACACTTTGATTATCACATAATATAATTTTGAATTCCGAATACTTTCATACAGTAAATTTCAATTTCTGTCGTGTAACTTCACTTTCTGTGTGGCGCGTTCCCTCCACTTTATGTCCTCAATTAGGTACATACAAGAACAAACGTATTTTGGAAGCTGGCATTTTGAATACAATAAATATATCCATAGTAAACAGCAGTGTCAATGTGCGGTGGAAATGGTTTTTCGCTACTTGCTAAACAAATTGTAAACGTACCCAGAAATACAAGTAATCTAAAATTGATGTAAAACTTCTAGCTATTGTTGAAGTTCACAATAATATAGACATTATATTAATGGGAGATAAACGCAATTAGTGAATAATAGGATACCGTTGTACCGGTCGAAGCGTTTGGTCTTTATTCTAGCAACGAAGCGAAACTCTGTACGAATTCAATCTCATTAGTTTAAAACAATCTCGAAAATTACAGTCAAAGCATTTGGCGTAGTGAACGTCATCTCACGCATAATCACCATTATCCTCACCTACAATTTTAACGTAATCCTGCGCTCTTGGACGCAATAGTTCAGCTTGGTAACTTATGGATTGCGTCTGGAAGTTCTAAATAAACCCACGCTGTCATGTATTGTATTAAAAATTAGCGATTTCTTTCGGATGAAACGTGAAACAGTTTATTTGTACATAAATTGCAAAAATAGTTATGTTGGCAACATGAAAATGATTAAACTCGAGGACATAAAAATATACGTAATTAAGGGAGTTGTTATTTAAGCGCACTAAATCTATTACAGCTTAGCTCGCTTGCGTTTCAATAAAAGTCAATTACATTTTCTAATTAAAACCTTGTATGAGCACATAGCATATAAAGGGCCGGGGTATGAAACCGATCCTTGGTCGGGGTGCGAGCGCAATTATTACACTCTCACCATTTCAATTACAACTTCAAATTACTTTTCAGATTCTTTAATAAGAACTCGGAAAGCATCTGCACGATTCCTATAACTGAAAAAACTTAGGTTCGCTTTACTTATCGTTGTCTTTTTATTATATAAATACAAAGTGCACGTGGAATTTTAAGCAACGGCTAAAATTAAGAACAAGGTAATATATTATTCCCATCTAATATGGCGGAAATATCATTTATATATTTAAATTACAATATCCACTAGCATTCAATTCGGTTTTAGACCTAAAAATTTGTTAGGTGAATAAAAATCACACTGATACATAACTTATATTACTGTTATATGTTTATTTACTAAATACTTATTAAGTAGTTCCTCGTTTGTTTGATGTTTGCAGACAAATCAATAGGCTGTAGTATTCCTGTCTTGGTTGCTGATTATTCACAACGTGTTCATAACAATTAGTAAATATCTGCAATCGTCTTCAGGTAACCTTTTCGAATTTTAGTGTAAGAATGATTTCCATCTTGAGGTTATAGTACAAGCTTATTATTTTACTTTATATTTTTGATAAATAATTTGTTATTGTAAGAATTTATAATATGATACTTTACCATTTGCTTTACTGACTTCTGAATCTACTCTTTCTCTGTATTTTTATTACTTATGGCCTATATCTGAGTCAATCCCGCTGTCATAGTCTGTCGGTTGTAGGAAGAAACTAACTTCAGCTGGATAGCTATAATATTCCCTATGAGTCACAATACTTGCCACCCCTAATGAACCAAAAACATTTGTTGAGGTAATCTTTGCAATCCACAATAAGGTCTTACGAAAATAGATCTATTGACTTATTCTATATTTTTAGAACTGGAATTGATACTTTTATATTAGGTATATGCACTGTCGAATATTTTCTACTACATCGGGTAATGTTCGGGACAATTCATTTTCGCCTTTCTCGCACATTTTTTTGGTAGATTTTCAATAATTATTATACTATGTTTTGCAACATAAAAGCTCCCATGAAATTACTGGCAAGCTGATCATTGATAAGACTTTTGAAGCATTTTCGAATTGTACTGTACTAGAATTGGTTTAAACGTGATAGTGACTCAGACAGCGTTTCAATGGCCAAGACGAAGACTGCGGTTTTGTTTTAGCACAGCGTTTAAATGAATTCTAGTATAGGTTGTATCATTTCAGCTTCTAAAAAAGGCATACCGGCCAAAAGCAATTACACAAAGTGCTATGCACAATGTATTATGTTTATTTTCTCCGTTTCCTTTTTCTCTATTAGGGGTAATATTCTTAAACTAGAAAGAATATCAGGCAGTGATGGGAAATATTATTGTTAACAATGCATTTTCCCATATTTGGCGGCTAGGGAGTGAAGGGACGGCTGAAATCTCCAATAGTATCACCACATATAATAAACTTTTTCTCAGTGTATGACTAAGTCAATAGTAAGATAATATAATTACCTACTCATATTTTAGTTCGTGTAAAATTATAAATAGAAATGTAAAATCCAAGTAGAGTTTCACTTCTTAACACTTCTCTTTTGATAAAGGTATTATTCGTAGTACCTAGTAAGAACTAGAATTAATCTCATAGAGACTGGTGCCTTATAAGACTATGGAATATTTAGTCATAGGATAATACCAAATTCATCAGACGTTTAACAATAATTACTGCATCGTATAACTTTTCGTTATTGTTGGATTTGTAACCTGGGATTGTTTTTATTAAACAAAGCAAACAACTTCTTTACCGTCTACTAGAAGATAAGTAAAGATAAAAGGAAGCCAGCGAAACGTTTTTCATTCTCTTACAGGTACATTTAATTTCGCCTTTTTAAAAATGCAAAGCCTCCTCGAAACAAAAACGTATAGAAGTATGTGTGACAATTAAAAAGTTTGTAGCCTTTGCTGGTGAGTGGCAAAGAGAAGGTAGTTGTCAGCTTCTAATTACAGTGATGACTACCGGAACCATCATGTAGAGTGAGGCATTGTTTCGTTGCAAGTTTACGTGTGTTCATTATATTTTCTGTTCCCCGCGGCTACGCCATCGGCGACTCGTCTCCCGACAAAAATTGCAGTAAATATTAACTATGGAAAATCTGTGCAATTAACATTAAAACCCAACATTGGTTTAAGTCCGTTACCGCTTTCGGAGGAAATGCCGCGATTAATTCCAGATTATTATACCCTTCACTGTGAAGTCGAATAGTAAATCGTATTTAATCGGGTAAAAATTAAAATCGACAATGGCCCTATGCAAAAAATTGAATTAAAAGTTTTCGTATCAGCACTTAATACTATAAATAATATGTGTGGATTCTGTTATATGAATTTATTTTAAAAAAGTTATTGAATATTAAATTTTAAACGGCCCGTTTCGCGTCGAAACGTCGCGAACTAGAAACTTATTTTGAAAAGGTCACACAGTAAGTCTTTTTCCTATGGAATGAACGCCATTCTTTTTGTATAAAAACAATTTTTTTTTCACGTTTTGTTGTTTATCTTCGCTTATAAGCATTTTTAGTACAGCATATGCATTGAGAAAGTTGTTCCTTATGAAATTATGAAAAATACAAGCTCAAGTAGAGGTCGCTAAGTGCAATTGTTAATTTGGCTTCCAAAATTGGAAAAGTGTAGTATTTTCACAATTTTTAAATTACAAGCTATTATACCTAGGGATCTGATATGTGTATGTTAATCCAAACGTGTAAAAAATTTCAGCATGATCGGTATAATATTTCTCAAGTAATTAACAATAAAATTTTTTTGCAGCTTTAATTGACATCTTGCGTCATTTTCCCTAGAAAAATCATAAATCTATTAAAACTTCATGTCCCGAATACGCCGATTTTCTGAGGTTTTGTACTCGACTCCCTTTTTATTCGTGTCGTAAATGTTTCTATAGGGAGAGCTATAGAGAAATTTTTAACAATTAACAGCGAAATATTTAACCAACTAACATAAAACAACCATTAACATTGCTTGGAATAACAAAAAAAATCTTTGTAATTCGTATATAGTCGTATAATAAACTGGAATATATCATATAATCAAGTCCTACGTGATAGCATATCCGCTATGAGGAATTTCCAACTAGCCATATTGTGAGATCCCGTATGATCGCTGCCTGTGATCCGGTGTAATTTAACCGATACCTCTTTGCTCCTCCAGACGCAAAGGAGGATGTTAATTAAAATGAAGGACCAGCCACCCGCATGTTGTCCAACAAATCAACAGACTTGAATCTAGAATTAATTACTAGTTTAATTGAAAATTAATTGATGATAATGTGAATAATTTAAATTTTAATTAAATCCTTAATTATAAAACAGATTATAAAATACTAAGTTAGGTACCACGCAGTTAATTAAAATATTATGTATAAAATGTGCTGCGTATTAATGGGGTTTCGAAGGGACGTCCTTTGATTGTTGATACTGCAATAAATGTACTACAATGCATTTAAATGCATGAAGAAAAATATACATTAATGCATGAATTTTCACAAATAGAATGAAAGCTCGTGTTCAACATGACATATGCAGGTTCGTAGGATTATTAGTTTTCTTTACAGCTATGAGCTTTACAGCTAAATGAGATCTGTACATTTTTTGAATAGCAGGTTATTATATTAGATATTACCTATTATCTAATATATTTGGATATTTTATGTAGGTTATTGTTCATATAAAGAAACACAGGTTATTTGTTACAGGTTTTTTCTATGGAAACACAACGTGCCTCTTTTTTAACATCAACAGGTTGCGGGCCCAGAACACCCAGAACAGGGAAGCGCAATTAAAAGTGAAGAAAAAAACGTGAGAGACAATTAAAAAGGAAAGAAAGCAAGTAAAAGGTTGTGCAACAAATGGTGAATATATCTTGAACGTCTTTGAAGGTAGTGATGTTAGTTGATCCTGACAAAATGACTGGAAATTGTGAAGCTACTTTAGAACTGCTTTTAAGAAAACATAAAACTGCAAGAAAACTGATTTTCATGACTATATAACAAAACGTTATATTTACTTTTGACTGTACAACTGCCAGATAAATATGAAACAGATTGAATTATATGAAAAATAAAAAAATTATCTAATGTATTTAATGTAATGATTAAACATTTTTTTGTTCTCAAGCTGGAAATGAATGAAGATGTGGCTCATAATTTAAAAAATCTGAAACAGTTAACAATAAAAAATAATCTTAGAGGCGAAGTTCCGTAAACAATGCTGCTAACACGTATCTTGTATATATTACCGAGTCTGTGGAAGATAGAAAGAAAAATATAGAAAAGTTAACATGAATACTAGTAACGTAATAAAAAGAGCAAGATTATAAAGTACAAGAGCAGGATTATGCTCATGAGGCACCTGTCGGATTAGAGTCAATATTTATTTCAATTACTTCAGTTTCTGATTTAATAATTTTCCTACCATTCTTAGTTCTCACATATACCAAACCATTAAAAGTCCATACAGATTGGCCCACAAGTTCGCGAGTATTTTTAAACAATTCAAATTATCCCCATTAAGCATTTCAGTAATAATAAACTGTGATCATTTCAAATGCTTTTTATTCAAGAATCTCTTCACGAGTTCAACATGGCCTGAAACCTTGTTGAAATTGCTCAGCTAATTTATCAACACGTGTATTAATTAATAACTTTAATTGCTTGATTCGATCTGGTACTCATTATATAATTATCTCGCCAGATAGTACTGCAATGTAAACACATGAAATCAATGTACACTTATAAACAATAAATTATATTTAACACTGCTTTTTAACTAAAAATTAATTATTAAAGTGTTTCGGAGATCTTAATACGTTCTCGTACGATGGCATGACAATCCAAATATATATAATAATAATAACAATATATATATATATATATATATATATATATATATATATATATATATATATATATATATATATATATATATATATATATATATATATATATATATATATATATATATATATATATATATATATATATATATATATCACGTCATAACGAATGTCACATAAAAGTGTCACTATGAGAAAAGCAGGTATTAATTGCAAACTCAAGTATAAATGACCAATTAAATAAATCGCATCATTCTGATGAGCCTCAATAAATGCGAAAGAGTTTGTATACCTTCTAAATGATTTGTTTCCGTATATACATCCAGATATACAACGGGTAAGTGTTTGCAGTTGCTCTAGTAATTGATTTCGGGTCTTCTCCCATGTATGTTATCTTCTTCTCGAACGACGCCTCGGCAGAATCACATCTGCCATCTTCAGGTTCTTGTTGCTGGTCACTGGAGCTATTGAACTGATCTCGTCAGTAACGGTTCCTTATATACTAATAGATGGTCATCATGAGTCATTGCAGATTTCGTTGAGCTTCGTGGAATGTCCTCTCCCCGTTGAGACAAATTGTGTTGGTTTTCAGGTGTTCTATTTTAAATTCAAGTATAAATGATCAATGGAACAAATCGTACACGGCTCTGACGATCCTCAATAAAGGTCAATAAGAATTTCAAAGCTAATGAATATATCCAGGGTGAAAATTGGATTTTTTTCGAATTTTCGAAGAAACAATTAATACATAAGATCAACAAATGATTTTAGTTTTGACTAAGCAAGCAATTTCTGTATCACTCCCTCTTTGAATGCTTCAGAACTCTATTGTTAATGTAATTCAAATATTCTCCAGCATATAATTGGGGGAAGTAGTTGTTTTTCAATAGGTTTAACAAGATTTTATGCATTTTAAAGTTTAACATCTGGATAACTGTATGCCTAATGCTTTTTTATATAATATGTTCAAATAGAACAAATATAAATAGTAGACTAGGTTTGTGTATTCTAAGAATTTGAGTTCCGTCAAAAACTAATGTCATAAAACGTCACTGCAAGTGTTGGAGTATTAATATTTTAAATTCAAGTATAAATGATCAATGGAACAAATCGTTCACTGCTCTGAAGATCCTCAATAAAGGTGAAAGAACTTGTACAACTTCTAAGTGGTTCGTTTCCGTGTGTATGTCCAGATATAGCACTGGTAAGTGTATCTTCCTTCTTATTCGTCTATGTGCTTATTTCTCTATGTAATGAAATGCTACAAACCCAAGATTACTTTTCACAAAACAAATATGTATATATATATATATATATATATATATATATATATATATATATATATATATATATATATATATATATATATATATATATATATATATATATATATATATATATATATATATATATATATATATATATATATATATATATATATATATATATATATATATATATATATATATATGTATATGTATATATATATATATATATATATATATATATATATATATATATATATATATATATATATATATATATATATATATATATATATATATATATATATATTTAGCACCGTTACCCAAACCAATTAATTATTAACACCATACATTACAAACAACTATTTATCTTCGAATTGAATAGTATGTTAATGGATTTATATGTGTTTATTGGAATATTGTAGCCATTATTCTGGGGAAGGTTGATTGGAAACATGTATTTGGGTACTAGATGTTGTTTTCATTGTGCCACTCAGCGCTGAAAATTGTTAGCAAAAGTGTTTATAGTAGAGTCTTAAGGATTGATTTATTGTTGCGATAAGAAACGGCTGGTCAGACTGTTTTGGATAGGTTGTAAACTGTAGTATTCCAGTTTTACATTTGAAGATCTGCAATCATGTGTTTACTACATATTGTAAATTTATAAACTTTATGTTTTAACATATTATATACCATGAGGAATGGATCGTATTGTATATATAATTATTGGAATTATATATAGACTTTTACAAGGAGGTTACCATAAATTTCTGTGGGCGCATCAAAATTAACACACTTAGATATTGGACATAATTTGAAAATTAATTTTCACGGGAACCGTCAAAATAATTTTGATTGTCCTTTTTTGGATTTTAAGTTTCTTCCTCAGATCTACGCCTTTAAAAAATGTTCATTCAAATATACGTTTTGAGTACATTACGAGTGGAAGAGTGATCTTTTTTTAATCACGTATTTATGTTTTACTCTGATTTCAAATCAGATACGCAGTTAAAGATTAAGAAACTCCAGTTTAATGTAAACATTTAAGAACTTAACAAGGTAGGTCATCAAAAAACATAAACTACCACTTCATAGCTCTGAGATTGGCAGTTTTTCATTAATCGATATCCCGCATTATCGTTTTGAAGAAACAGAAACCAATGATCAT
>CAXKVY010004652.1:0-23192 GCA_964058915.1 Tetropium fuscum | reverse complement strand
AAGCTCCAATCATGCCTAAAGCACGCCGGACCTCGGCACAGAATGCTAAAATTACATTCTCATTCTGGCTTAACAAGACACTGACTTCGTTCGGGCTCAATAAACAGATAATTTATAACACTCGCAGCTCTGACCGGAATAATATATATTGCTACGTATTTATTTTTTGCTGTTTATTTACTAGCGAACAGATGCTCGAAATGTCTAGTCGTATACTCCTCGCAATAATTCATCTGAAGGATATATTTGGAAGAAAAAGCACATCCATTCTACGTTAATATATCTGTATTGTTTCCTTTTTATTTTATTTCCGCACACACTGGGCATACACATACACTTGCATACGTGTAGTTTTAAAGAACATTGAACATAATATTACAGTCGATCCTAATATTTTGCTAATCCTAATATTATTGGCCATTGAACTGTCACTTATTTCCGAAACTGAACATAGATTAATATTTTCAAGAATTATTTTCTACATGATCAGGTCCATATCTCATAGACAATTTCACACATTCACAAAAAAATGTTATTTTCCCAATTTTCAAGAAAAGAAATCGATTCAAGAAATGAGAAGGTTCTCAATTCGGCTGTATGTTTTTTTTTGTATGTTTGTTACCTCAGAACTCAGTCATTTATAAATCAATTTTAAAAATTCTTTTATTTATGGAAATGGGATATTTTCAAGTGGGTCCCATTTTAGTTTTATTGGCATTAGACCTTGGACTCCGAAGATATACCACAAAAATGGCGAATGCACCGGTCACAGCCCTAATTTATAGATATTTAAATTAAACCAAAAAATATTTTTTATCGGATCAAATTGTGAAAATCATTCTCGAATAAATTTAATCATCATATAAATTAATAGTAAAAACCCATTTAAAAAAAAGAAGAAAATAAACTTTAAATTAATTTAAACCTATCATTTTCTTACTTTACATAATTTGTATGATATAAAAGCTCGTCGCGAAATTTACCTATTTTATAAAAAAACATATTATTTTTTCTTAGAATTACTTATGTCAATCTCAAGTTACATATTGTATTCTTGTTTATCTACACAATTAAATCTCAAAATCTCTTAACGCTTTTATTTTCACACTGATTTTGTCCGTCTAATTTTGATATAAATTTCAGCATGCGCCATATATGGCCTCAATGCAACTCAACAACTCCTTTAATACCATTCTCCCCGTATTTCTATCTGCAAACTGCTTCCAAATTTATATCTCCAATCTCCGTTTCTTATTTTCTCCCTGGCCTTTTCTTTTTTCCTCTCAATTATCTCTGCAAACTCCTTCCAAATTTGGATCTGCTATCCGTTTCTTATTTTCTATCAATTATTATTATTATATTATTAAATTACAAAAGCAGTGAGTAAAGAATCTGACGATTTTTAATTTGATAATATCCAAATATCAATTATTATTATTATATTATTAAATTACAAAAGCAGTGAGTAAAGAATCTGACGATTTTCAATTTGATAATATCCAAATCAAAATAAATCAACAAGCGTATCACCGAGTAGCATTCCAGAGTAGGTACGGCAGTTTCCTGTAGATGGCAGCAGGCGTGTAAAAGAAGTTAGCCGCATTCTAAAATATATATATATATATATATATATATATATATATATATATATATATATATATATATATATATATATATATTAGCTTTGAAATTCTTTGCTATTCATATTTATTTTGTGGAAAGTAATCTTGGGTTTGTAGCATTTCATTACATAGAAATAAGCAAATAGACGAATAAGAAAGAAAACACACTTACCAGTGCTATATCTGGACACACATACGGAAATGAACCACTATACACATGAAAACGAACCACTTAGAAGTTGTACAAGTTCTTTCACCTTTCTTGAGGATCTTCAGAGCAGTATACGATTTATTTCATTCATTTATTTGAGTTCCGTCAAAAACTAATGTCATAAAACGTCACTGCAAGTGTTGAAGTATTGGTATTTTAAATTCAAGTATGAATGATCAATGAAATAAATCGTATACTGCTCTGAAGATCCTCAAGAAAGGTGAACTTCAAGAACTTGTACAACTTCTAAGTGGTTCGTTTTCATGTGTATAGTGGTTCATTTCCGTATGTGTGTCCAGATATAGCACTGGTAAGTGTGTTTTCTTTCTTATTCGTCTATTTGCTTATTTCTATGTAATGAAATGCTACAAACCCAAGATTACTTTTCACAAAATAAATATGAATAGCAAAGAATTTCAAAGCTAATAAATATATCCAGGGTGAAAATTGGGAAAAGGGTGAATATTTTCCCGCATATAGTTGGAAAAAGTAGTTGTTTTTCAATAGGTTCAACAAGATTTTATGCATTTTAAAGTTTAACATCTTCTGGATAACTGTATGCCTAATGCTTTTATATATAATATGTTCAAATAGAACAAATATAAATAGTAGATTAGGTTTGTGTATTCTAAGAATGAGTTCCGTCAAAAACTAATGTCATAAAACGTCACTTCAAGTGTTGGAGTATTGGTATTTTAAATTCAAGTATGATTGATCAATGAAATAAATCGTATACTGCTCTGAAGATCCTCAAGAAAGGTAAAAGAACTTGTACAACTTCTAAGTGGTTCGTTTTCATGTGTATAGTGGTTCATTTCCGTATGTGTGTCCAGATATAGCACTGGTAAGTGTGTTTTCTTTCTTATTCGTCTATTTGCTTATTTCTATGTAATGAAATGCTACAAACCCAAGATTACTTTTCACAATATATATATATATATATATATATATATATATATATATATATATATATATATATATATATATATATATATATATATATATATATATATATATATATATATATATATATATATATATATATATATCTATATATATATATATATATATATATATATATATATATATATATATATATATATATATCTATATATCTATATATATATATATATATATATATATATATATATATATATATATATATATATATATATATATATATATATATATATATATATATATATATATATCTATATATATATATATATATATATATATATATATATATATATATATATATATATATATATATATATATATATATATATTGTTGTGTATTGAATGGTTTTTATAGCAGCTTCGTTCTAGAACCGACCCTTGAGAAAAGTAAACAGGTAATTTGATAAAATGAGCATAGCCGTAGCATAAATGGTATAAAAATGTACTTAAAATTTGTAATACTAATAAATTAATAAAATTAGATTTACCAAATCAAAATTAACGTTATATATATATATATATATATATATATATATATATATATATATATATATATATATATATATATATATATATATATATATATATATATATATATATATATATATATATATATATATATATATATATATATATATATATACAGGGTGAGTCAGTTTTTTGTAGACAAACTTTAACAGGGGATAGAACGCACGTTTTTAAAAAGAAAAGTGCCTATAAAGATATGGCCGATCTAGCTTCCTAAGGAAGATACAGGGTGTTAAAATTTAATTTTTTTTTACATTAATGTGTAATATTTTCTGAACGGAATGATATATTCACTAAATATTTTACACATATCTTAACCTGCATAGGATCAACATGTTGTATTGTTGTATCTGATACATAAGAGACATAGATAAGAGATTTCGGCTTTTTAGAATCCTTAACACACCATATTTAGGTAGGTTTCGTTGAAAGAATTAAATATTTAGCCGATAATTATTATTGCTAATAAATAAATTACTTAATTTAGTACCACATCAAACACTAAAAATCAAAATAACTAGGAACCGCACAGGAATTTCGAAACAGAAGAAGGGACATTATTTTTGTTAAACTGTATGTAGATAATGAAAATAACAGTTTTTTTTAAATAGTCTTTGGCGTAGATGTTCTGTTTACGAAAGGGGTGGAGCACCCCTTCCACCCCGCCACTGTGCAAGTTTTTGAACATTCCTACCGCTTGTTTTATGCGCCTTAATTACTAGGCATTATCCCCCAAACATGAAAAAATCTAAGCGTTCGTTTATAAGTCATAAAGAAAATTCGAGAAAAAAAATATAATAACGACATTACACTGTCAGAGAAACAACGGCCAATATCTCTAAAACTGTCGTAGTTAGAGCAAAATTACAAGAGGCCAAAATTGTTACTAAGGGGCCGTTATTTTAGAAATATGTATCAGATAATGTCAGTGGCGTACGAAAAAAAAGTTCCATTATGCAGAATATCCGAAGTACCCGAAAAAAGTAACATCCACTATAGTATTTTCGACAGGAACAATACAACATGTTGATCCTATGCAGGTTAAGATATGTGTAAAATATTTAGTGAATATATCATTCCGTTCAGAAAATATTACACATTAATGTAAAAAAAAATGAAACTTTAACACCTTGTATCTTCCTTAGGAAGCTAGATCGGCCATATATTTATAGGCATTTTTCTTTTAAAAAACGTGCGTTCTATCCCCTGTTAAAGTTTATCTACAAAAAACTGACTCACCCTGTATATATATATATATATATATATATATATATATATATATATATATATATATATATATATATATATATATATATATATATATATATATATATATATATTTATATATATATATATATATATATATATATATATATATATATATATATATATATATATATATATATATATATATATATATATATATATATATATATATATATATATATATGTATATATATATATATATATATATATATATATATATATATATATATATATATATATATATATATATATATATATATATATATATATATATATATATATATATATATATATATATATATATATATATATATATATATATATATATATATATATATATATATATATATATATATATATATATATATATATATATATATATATATATATATAGACCAAATGTAGGTACTTAGTGCTGGACGAGGCACTCGTGTTGATATACCTATCAAAATTCCCAAGCCTCTCAATTAATGTGAGCAGCCCGCGTATTAGCGCGCTAAATCAATAGCTACAGAATATAAATCATCTACGTAAGTACCGATAGTTGTAGCTGCTGCGAGGCCCATTACTGCGAGGTAATGATTTGCATTTTTAACATTGTAGCCTTTATTTCACATTACCCCATAATGAAACGTTAGCAACCGACAATGGCCACGTTTACCACGTGTTTACAGTCGTAAAAAACTATTTAAAAATGCATAGGAACACATTCGCCGTTCTGAATGAGTAGCGATCCTTTCGACAAACGCATCAGCCACTACAAAATATTGGAAAAAATACAAAGGTCGTTGCATTTTAAAACGACACGAATATATTGTTTACTAAAGTAAATAAAGGTAATATGGTAACTCCTCATCGAACGTTGTGGACATTATGCAACGTGTGGCACAGGAGGGCGCCAGCAATCACTAAGGATAAGCAGGATAAAAGGTATAAGACATTTCCGTCATTTTCTATCACTTGTGTCGACGATGCGGGGCTGGACCAAAGACCAAACCAATGACCAATCGATTAACCGCGTACGATCTCTTGCCCCGATTTTTCGCATATTATGCTAACACGATGTACACGCAGTGCTGAGCCATATCATAAAATTCGTTGGAAATGTTACCCGCCGATGAAACACACTTGGGACTGTGACACTTTGCAAAAAGTACAATGGTAGCGCAACATCGCAAAATAAAACAAGCTGAAAAGGTGTGCTCAAACACATTGTGTATTCACAGATGAGCTGTTTCATTAGAAACAACGGAGGGAAGCAGACTCATATTATCTCCCGGCATATCTCTGAAGGGTGGATGGTCAACTAAATGGATCCCATGTTTTGTTTTTATCTAATGTAATTACATTCTCCGACAACATTGACTGTGAAAATGCATTTGTGTTGTAATTTTCAGTTTGCTAACTGCAGTTCCCCGCAGTTCGGTTATACGGTTCGTGATATTGCCTAATTAAGGAGATATTAACGGGATTAAATAGCGGAAATGCTTTTAATTTCAACTAAATTGTGATTACTATAATTAAGTGACTACTTTACTCAACTTAACTATAATGCAACCTTCGAGAACTGGTAAAAATAAATTTATTAAGTATGCCATTAGTTCGGAATGCTCTGTGATTACTACCGCGAATACTAAATTTAAATTTACATTCCCTGATTTAGGGGATATTATACGAGCTGGAAAATTAGCATTTTTAAATTGAAACAGAAGATCAACAGACACTAAATGTTCCACACTGCTGATAATAAATAACTTCTAATGCCTTGCCTTGTTAAAAATTATTATCTTTTGTTGGTCTTCTACGCGGTAGAAAAATGGTTCTCGCTTTTTAGACAGTTTAATTATAACTTTAAATTGAATACTAAACGCTAGTAAGAAAGTCGACGGCTAAATATATGGAACAATATGAAATACGTGTATATACATCAACACTATTCTTGTGATAATTAATAATGGATTTTCAGAAACTTATGGCAGATATGGTAAAATATGAAGAAATGGTGAAAACAGTTAGGGATAAGATGTATCAAGAAATATATGGTGAGACTCTTCAGAACAATGTATAACAAAGTTTCGTCTCTAAACAATAATTGATGTCAAATATTATGTCTCATATAATTATCCCAATAATATCCCCCTCTGCGTTCGGGGCCACAATTGTAGAATAGATCCAGGGTACCTCCTACCTGTCGTAAGAGGCGACTAAGGTGACTGAATGGGACCGCCTAGCCGCTTAGACTTAACCGGTAAGATCTTCAAAGTTATGCTGGGCGGGCGTTGGTGGCACTTGGATGGGTGACCTAGGCAGGCTTGGGCCCGGACTGTGGCGTCTGCCCGAGACCTGGGAACACTCAACACATCTGCCGCGGACGCGTGGTCCCAGATAAATGGTAATGAGGAGCAGAGTAATTAATCTCGGTAACTCAGAACCATACTATCATACATACAAATTGTAGAGACTTTGCCACCAGGCCACCCGTAATAAATAGGATGGTTTGAAGAAAAGTACTCAAGTAAAAAGGAGGAATGCACAAATGGCCTAATGAGGCCTAAGTGCTGTGGTGGAATGAGAGTGTAACACTACCTTCCACTACACTCCGACCCATATACATACATGATCCCAATATATAATTTTATCCTTATGCTTTAGAAACGACTATGTTACACCAGTGATTATGGAATTATGTTTCTTGGAGTGATGTGTGAACATGTTCCAGAAGGTAACTCAGATATGGCAGGCAGATATGTATTTTAAATATATTCGTTAGTTTACAGCCAAAAGAAAACTGAGTGCAAAAAACAAATACACGTTTGACTGCGTTGACTGAAACACCGACTCCGCTCCGTAATGTCTCATGAGTTTAGAGCGGCCATGTTTAGATGCGTGAAGTTGACCCGAAAAAAAATCGGGCTGCGTGGTAAAACGGCTAAATCGATTGTCTATCGTTAGACCACGTTTTACCACCGATTCATTTCGTTTTACCACCTTCCAATTTATTGTTACAAAAAAAAATCGGGCCAACTTCACAAGCCCGAAAAATTTCGCGGGCTGGGTGCTGGGTGGTAAAACGTCTCGTTCGATACACCATCGTAAGACCACGTTTTACCACCAACAAATTTTTTTACTACCTTTAGAAATGAAGATATTGAATAAACAAATTTTTGCAACGGAAAATGTGAAAAATCAAATGGGTGGCTTCACAGGGGTTGAAAAGGTTCTATAACTTTTTGCCATCCCGAGAAAAAGTTTTACCACCCCACAGTGTCAATTTACCACCCCCTATGGAAATGCGCACGCGCGTTATGCATGTGTAAAAATCGGGCCAACTTCACATGCACACAAAAAGGACAAGTGTGCCCTCCAGGGGCTTAAAATGTAAATGTAAATGTCCACATGTACTTAAAAACCACAAGGGTGCCCTCTAGGGGGATGAAAAAGTTTGACCATTTTTTATCACCCCGAGAAAATATTTCACCACCCCACCAATTTATTTTACCACTCCCTGTAAAATAGCCCGCGCGATACATATGTGTAAAATTCGGGCCAACTTCACATTCACACAAAAACGACAAGTGTGCCCTCCAGGGGGATGAAAACGTTTTACCACTTTTTACCACCCCGAGAAAATATTTTACCACCCTACCAATTTATTTTACCACCCCCCTGAAATTCGCACGCGCGTTTCATATATTTGTAAAATAGGGGTAACTTCACATGTTCGGAAAATAGAAAAGGGTGTCTGTCCTCCAGGGGGATGAAAAGGTTTTACCACTTTTTACTACTCCGAGAAACGATTTTACCACCATACCCTTTCATTTTACCACCCCTTGAAAACAGCCCGCGCGCTATGAAAGTTACATAAAATTCGGGCCAACTACACATGCACAGAAAAATAAAAAGGGTGAAGTTGGCCCGATTTTACAAATATATGTAACGTGCGTGCGCATTTCACGGGGGTGGTAAAATAAATTGGTAGGGTGGTAAAATATTTTCTCGGGGTGGTAAAAAGTGGTAAAACGTTTTCATCCCCCTGGAGGGCACACTTGTCGTTTTTGTGTGAATGTGAAGTTGGCCCGAATTTTACACATATGTATCGCGCGGGCTATTTTACAGGGAGTGGTAAAATAAATTGGTGGGGTGGTGAAATATTTTCTCGGGGTGATAAAAAATGGTCAAACTTTTTCATCCCCCTAGAGGGCACCCTTGTGGTTTTTAAGTACATGTGGAGTTGGCCCGATATTTACACATATGCATAACGCGCGTGTGCATTTCCAGGGGGTGGTAAACTGATATTGTGGGGTGGTAAAACCTTTTATCGGGGTGGCAAAAAGTTGTAGAACCTCTTCAACCCCTGTGAAGCCACCCTTTTGATTTTTCACATTTTCACAAAATTTGTTTATTCAATATCTTCATTTCTAAAGGTGGTGAAAAAAAATTAATTGGTGGTAAAACGTGGTCTTACGATGGTGTATCGAATCAGACGTTTTACCACCTAACCCGCGAAATTTTTCGGGCTTGTGAAGTTGGCACAAGTTGGTGATTTTTTTTATAACAATAAATTGGAAGGTGGTAAAACGAAATGAATCGGTGGTAAAACGTGGTCTAACAATAGATAACCGATTTAGCCGTTTTACCACGAAGCCCGAATTTTTTTCGGGCCAACTTCACGCACCTGCCATGTTTACCGTTGCAAAAAGAAATTATAATACAAATGCTCTTGCTAACGCATAATCATGATCGGGTCCAATCTACAATTTATATGAAAGTATGTCTTATGGGCCTCTGTCTCATTTATATTCATTTTAGCCATCAGCTGCATGGTTAAAAAGCCTTAAAAGTGATTTAGTCGATTTAAAGAATTAAAGCGTCCGAACGGTTACGGCTACATTTAAATTCCAATTTATGTCGACAGGGTGACATCGAGTAAAAACGATAAGGACACTCGCGGCGGAAATTGAATATTTCTCAATTTTAATCAAGCATTTATGAAATATTGCAATAGCTTTTTGTTTATCTTATAAGACTCAATTGGAACATTACTGCAGATAGATGCCTATAGAACAACAAAAATTATTATTACAGAAATAGAGGAATCAGTTTCCAGGATTTAGGACTTGGCCCTTTCATAGAAAATTAAGGAAACAGGAGTCCCTTATACAAGAAATTAAGTATTTTTTACAGGAAAGTAATAGGAATCTTTAAAGGGTGTTGTCAAATTCCCGTCCGCAATCGCAATAGGTTTGTAACGGTGTTCCGAAATGTTGGAAATATAGTAATATGTGATTTTTGTCAATTCGTGTCTGATTGTGAGAGCATTTCTGGTTGGTGTTTCGAAAATTTCTATGTTTATGCGTTCAAAAGGCGTCTTTAACATTTCGTTAATCACTAATGGATTACTAAGATTTTTTCTACAAACTTTTGTCTTTTGACAAATTTGACAATTTTTTATATATTTTTCAACGTCTTTGGTTAAGCCTGACCAGTTATATTTTTCTCTAAGTTTAAATTATGTTTGCCTGAGTGGCACTCTTCAATTATTATAAGAATTTCGTCTTTGGCGTTCTTGACGATGTTTTGACATATTTTCATTTTAATTCTTTCTCTGCAAATATAAAGGATAACATTGTTTAAAAAATGGGTAAATCTGAATTATTTTCTATGCAATAAGTTTGCGAAATGTCTATTTCGGTAGGCAAATTAAGCAGAGGAAACAGACGTTACAGAAATGATTTAATAAAATTAGATGACTTGGTATCTAGGTACATATTATAATATTTTGCTATGCTACCTAGTTAGTAAGATAATATGGTTCCTGGTCCCTTTCTATTGAACAGTATACATAAAAGAATTATTAAAATGCATATCTAGACCATTGTTGTTCAACTGGAAATATTTAAAATTATCCAATAATTACAAAACTATTAAAATCCACCCTGTATACTTGATTATACGGCTAATCAAATAATAGGCTTGAAGAAGCCATTAATCAACCGGTTGACATATCGATTATTTGATTTATCCGTTATTTGAGAAACGCATTTCCTCTGTAAAGAGGGTTTCCCCAAAGGCAATTAAGGACTGGAAATCAGTCGCGAATTTTCCCCGTGAATTTGGCCACGGTTCTTAAAAGTTCCGCCACCTATACATTACGCGTGTTGCAAGAGTTTTATATTAAAATTTTCATGCCGGTATATTTCATTTTATATGGAGTTAAGTCCAGGACCTGGCCATCGGGGTAAACCGGAACAGTAATCTGAAATGAGGTGAGAACTTGGTGCAGCGACAACTTTGGTTTAGCAGCATTTTCAATAATTGCATGCCTCGATGCATAAAGGGTAATTTGACCAAATCTAACAGCTTTTCCAAACATAGTTTCAATGTACCTTTATTCAAATAGGCACGTAATACGAAATTGCTTATATTCACTTCAATGAAGTGACGCAACTTTTGGCATGACCCTTGCCGCAAATTGGATGTAATAAATATATAATAGTAATAGTAAGCTGTAAAAACTAACACCTTAATGACTGACATATTCATTTATTTGAAAACGGCAGATTATAAGAGAATGAATATGTTGTTCGGATCTGGGTATGAAAAAAATTCTAATTTTCGACTTGGGGGAGGGACCGCTCGAACCGCCATCTCGTGCATAAAAGATACAAATAGTTTTTTGATAATAACTCCGCAGCAGTTGATCCAACGACGAAAATGTGTTTATCGGAGTTAAAGAAGACAAAAGTAGTTAAGTAAAGAGAGTTCTAACTCCCCCCACCACTAACACAGTCCGAGCTGATGTCAGTGATGGCGTCGAGAAATTCCTCACATTTTTTTATAAGTCTAATATGTAACGAGTTACAGCGGCGGAAGATTGCAAAAGGATGGAAAAACATTTGTAAAACATGTAAAACATTTTCCCAAAAAACAGTAACACCCCATTTTTGGCGGTAAATTTAATAAGAACAATTTACTCTTATTTTTTATGTTTTTCCACACCACAGTAAGATTATACAGAGATTTTTCTTTAAGTACTCTTATTTCAGTAGTCGGTTCGTGGATCATCTGGAAATATTCTGGGCATGTGCTATCAAATACTTAGTACACACGTTTAAACAAGATGAAACATACAAATTTATTATAAAGTTACTCAATGCAGGAAGAAATGCATGAATATTTGCATAATATATTTAATGATTCTCAAAAAACAGAATATTCAAGAATAAGTAGTAATTATTAGAAAAGATTAATAATAATTGATATTTTTATAAACAGAAACATGAAACATAATTAATATACTAACCTTTTAGCTATGTAATATCTTACTACAAATAAGATATAATTTTACAGCTAAATAAAATGAGAAATATATTTGTTAGAAAACAACTAGCTCCATCTGTAGGTCTATTTGATTATTTAAACAGTTGTGATCTGTGGCTCCATCTATTGGTATATACTACAGTTAAATATACTAATATGGTAGATGTGAAATGTTTCCATTAATATTGAATTTATCAGTTTTTTTATCATGTGAATATCCTATTTTAAACTCATATCAAAGGTGAAGAAATTTGGTGAATACTTACCTTTTTATGTCCCAAAAACACTGCAATTTTTTTATGAAAAATATTTATTTTTTTGATCTTATTTGGACTTAATATCGAAAAAGCACCCTAATTTTCAATTGAAAATTCTCGCTTCAAAATAATCGCTTTTTTAAAAAAGTCGGTGGGCTTTTTGTTCGTTGAAATCTCTACTTTCTGATGGTGTAAAAAATATACATTACTTAGTACTAGTA
Organism: Tetropium fuscum; assembly: GCA_964058915.1. Classification (NCBI taxonomy): domain Eukaryota; kingdom Metazoa; phylum Arthropoda; class Insecta; order Coleoptera; family Cerambycidae; genus Tetropium; species Tetropium fuscum. The sequence goes on along the minus strand of CAXKVY010004652.1, from coordinate 10,807 downwards.
AATATACATACATAAATATACATACATTACAACTATTTTTCCATAGGACTTGTAGTTTTGCCGAAAATCGACATAAACTTCTTTCAATAAGTTGCTTTTTTAACAATCGTCGTTGTTTTTATTTTAAATGTCCACTATATATATATATATATATATATATATATATATATATATATATATATATATATATATATATATATATATATATATATATATATATATATATATATATCTATATATATATATATATATATATATATATATATATATATATATATATATATATATATATATATATATATATATATATATATATTATAATCTATCTCCATTGTAATTGATGTATTTAATTTAATTTAAATTTTCTTAATGTCTAGTTGTAGTTTCGCTGTAGATTTCGATTTCTGTGACAGGTAATGTCATTAAAATGTTGGTATTAAAACATTGGAATTTGGAATATTTACAATAATTATGCTAATATCATGTCTTATCTCATTATTAGTTTATTTTGTATGGCATCTTGCTGTCTTATTTTGGTCAAAACATACATTATCAGTGAACTTGTACTATGATCGCTCGAGTCATGCCAATAATTTTACGCTATTAGTTAAATGTATACCTAATACTTTTATCTAGTATTTGATTGTGATATTGATTTGTAACTTATTACGTATTTCTACACCTATTTTTATGTATGAGTACACATCAATTTTATAACAATAATATGGCATATTTTAAATTATATTCATCGTTGGATGTTTACTTTTTACCCTACATTATAATAATGAATATTTGTGTTAAAATTTCGTTAAACTAATAATATTTGTAAATATCAGAGTTTGACACTTAAATATCGTCTGGCTAGGGAATATTAAAAATAGATACTCGCGACATTTTATGTGAAACAGAACAACACGGTGCGCTATATCCTGTCCGACAGGTAATTTTTGTATACTGGGTGTCCCAATTTAATTTATCAGCCTGAATAAAAATCGCGAGTGACATTTCCGAGAAAAAAAATTCCGACAAAAGTGTTCAGTTTGAAGGGGGACATTCGATGCCGCTGACCGTGGGTGTGGGAGGTACAGTGCCGTTCAATTGAGAGCAAACGATTTTTTAAATTAATGTGAAACAGGCTTTCAGGTAATCAAAACTCGATTGTCAATTTTATTTGTCAGTTTACTAATAATTATTCTATATTTTGAAGTTTTCCTTATAATTATTATTATTATTATTATTATGCCGCGCTTAACTGAACCGCAAAAAATGAGAGCTGTGATGTTACTGCAGAACGAATGGTCAATGCAAGCACTTGCAGATACTTTGAATGTGAGTAAAGGTTGCATTTACAAAATTAAGCAAAAATGGAATGGAGAAGGAACTGTTGAGTACGTTCATAGAGAGGGCCATCAGAAATTCAGTACTATGGAGGAAGGCGAACTCGTCCTTGACCACCTCCGACAGAATCCTTTTGATACAGCAGTGACTGCCTGCTTCTTAACAAATTTTCCTGCTTCGGTGCAAACCGCAAGACGACGTATCAGAGCATCTGAGCATCTGAGCTGAAGAATTTTTCGGCTGCAAATAAAGTTGCTCTGTTTCCACGGCATAAGGAGCAGAGGTTAAACTTTGCCAACCAATTTGTCGGCGTGCCACAGAACACAATTTTTGAGACGAAATAGTTTTTCAATCCTGCTATGATGGCTCTGTGCGTGTATACCGCCCAAGAAATAGCCGATATGAAGAGCGCTATATAAATCCTACAGCTCGTAGTGGTCGCTTCTCTATCAACGTGTGGGCATGAATATGTTGCCAAGGAGCAGGTGTTACTTGGAGAATCAGAGAGCGTCTTACTGGTCAAAGCTACGCTCGCATTTTGGAATATGTTATGTTACCTTCCGTTTCCATTTTATATCCCGACTTCACTTTCCAGCAGGAAAATATTTTTTTTTCCTCTTTCCTTTTTCCATATTTCAATTAAATTTATATTTCAGGATAATTCCTCTATTCGCAAATCACGAGTTGTTACTGAATGGCTGAATACAAACCATTTTAACACTCTGCCTTGGCCCTCTAAGTCGCCGGATTTAAATCCGATAGAAAATGTATGGGCACAAATGGAAAAAGACATGTATAGCAGAAATTTCCGACCAGCGAACGTAGAAGAACTGTGGTAGGCGATTGAAAATGCCTGGGAAAATATTGGCGAGGATTACACCAGGACACAAATATTGTCTATGAGAAATAGACTTCAAAAAGTTTATTTAGCTTCTAAAATAGAAATTTTGAATTTTTCTTTCGCGAATGGTGCGCTTCCGAGAAAAATCGCAAGAGATGAAAAGTTCTTAGAATTTTGCATATAATACAATGATTTTTAAAAAAATTAATTTTAATTAAGTTTAATAAACCAGAACATTGTGCAAAAATCCATGTACTTATTTATAGTTTCTATTTAAATGTAATTTAAATTTTTTGCAATTGTCCAAATTGACTCGAAATAAGTAGGACTAGGGGATTTTAGGGCCACTGATTATCGGATTGTCAAAATAAATATTCAAGATGGTTCTATTCGATTTGAAATCCGTATATAGACAATTTTTATGGGAGGCTCGAAGAAGGCGGAAAACTTACTATACAAAAATAAATTTACTACACAAAAATATTGCATATATTTTCTCATTTCGAGATATTAATTTAGATTTTAGTTCAAATTGTTGCTTCGTGCCACAGGCAATTGTGCCGCCTTAAAATATTATTATGTAAATAACTGAATAATTAATTCACTTGATATGTGAAATGAAATATCAACAGTCAGTTTCCAACAATTTCACTCATATTTCACTCCTCTCTAGTGCGAAGGCATCCTATATTTTCTGATCGTCCAGAGATATTACCAAAGAAATAATACAATACAAAAATAGACTGGAACTCTGCATCGTTAGTATGAAGATCCGTTTAGAGTTTCTACTCCAGAAAGATATCGATGCGTATTCCTCTGCAGATTAATATTCTTTAGTTCGTTAGTGACCGTGTAATCCGACATTATGTGGAGTAATCCTGCATGTAACGCATCGGATCCTGCCGGCCGATAACCGGAGCTTGACTCATTTCACACTCGGCCGAGCCCGGAGTCTGGACCCGCGCCCGGACTTGTCCGCTTCGAAAGGCAATGGCCTGATTGGATAAATCATTGTACTATTGGTTCCACAAACATGCTTCCAAGCATAAACAGGCACAGTCTACAACTTGATTGAAAAATAAATGCTCTCTATTATGACTGAAGGATGGGATGTCTCTTTGTCCTGGATGTTCTATTTCAGCTTGTGTCTAGTGACGAAATCTGAATTAGTGTCTTAAATCTATACATTGATTCTATATTTCTGTCTCGTCTAGAAATTATAGTTCATTTTGTTTAGTAACTATTTTGCTTTCAACGTTTTATTTATTAGTACACAGGGTGTCCCGTAATAACGTTTAACTGTAGATTTCCTGTAGAAAATTAAGACGGGTTTTTCGTAGTAAATTTTTCAAAATAGCACTCTCCTGTCCAGCTTAAAGTTGAGTCTCAAAAAGCGGTTTTTAATTTCATTTAAAAATAACGTAATTGGAAAAAGACGAAATTTGGCACATCTCTGTTACTTATCAAAAGGCATCCAACGAAATTATTTCATCCACCTATCATGTACACAAATAGGGGAAATTAATTACCCTTATTGAAATTTTAAAATATATTTCTACCTGCTATTTTTTACAATTAAAAAAACAACTAAACATTATGATTCATTTAGAAACTTCTAAGTGGTAAATCAAAAGCGATTAGAACGATTATATTAGTATAAAATATTAAAAGTAGGCATGGTGTAAAATTATAATTTGACAATATTACGTTGTTTATTGAATTAGATTATCATTCCTTGGTACTTAATACTACATACAACACACATCAAAAGAATCTAGGGGGCAACACATTTTGTGAGGATAAATAAATTTTAGATGAAACTAGTAGATAGTAACTAATAAAAATAGTTACTGTTATGGTTTTAAACAGTTTTAGTCAAGAAAAATTTACAAATAACTGCAACTTGAGACAAGGAAAAAAAATAAAGAAAAGTTAAGAAAAAGAGCAATTAACTTCTTTGCTAAAGAATGCCAAAACGAATAGTTAATACAAAGTGTAACCTCTGGGACTATTATTCACCGCTCTGCATCTACGTAGCATGCTTAAAATTAAATTATTTATGTCTTCCTGAGGTATGTTGTTCCACTCCTGTATAAGACACTCAGTAAGATTATTCCGGTTCTGAAACACCACATTCTGGTGTAAAAGGCATCTACCTAGCATGTCCCAAACGTGTTCTACAGCATTTAGGTCGGGTGACTGTGCAGGCCATGGCAAAATATTAATGTGCTAGTTTTCAAGATAATCTTGCACTATTCTCGCCGTATGTGGACGGGCATTGTCGTGCATGAGAGTAAAATGATTTCCAATTTCTGCCCCATATGGAAGCACAACAGGTGTAGGAATAGTATCCCGATAATCAATTTCATTTAAGAAGCCATCCAGAGAAACGAGCCGCGTTCTAGCTACAGTTCTTTGTGTAGCACCACCCTAAATCATACCAATTGCACGCCACTGTGTCCCGCGGTCTAAATGATGTCTTTCCATGTTCTACAAAGTACGAACTTACTTCTACACCAAACGTCACCACGACAATTAATTAAAAGAAACGAGAAGCAACTTATGGGTTTAGGCATTCTGATAAAAGACGCCATTTTCTCGTGAAACATGAAGTTAATTTTATAAACAAATAGCGTCAGATGGTGACAAATCGAATGAAAAACAGTATGGCGTAAACGTGCAATAATTATATTTTTATTCATTGTCGTAAGATGAACATGACGTGTCCCCTAGATTCTTTACATATAATTTTGCCCCATACCGAAACAATCAAAGGAGTATGTAATGGTTTTCTAACTGATCCTCATATTGATGAGAAAAAAACTTTTTTAACATATGCACAAAAAATCTTTAAATATTTAAAACACCAAGACAAATATGTTAGTTTGCTACTAATGGATGAAATTCACATTGATCGATTTCGAAACAGTTAACAGTTAACCATTTAAATTATTCTTTACCTGTGTTTTTCACTCCTGTGTTAGACTCCGATAGATTTATGCAGTAATATCTTTGTATAGTTTGATCTTTTTATTGATCTCCAAAACTACATTAAAACGATTTCAGACATACCTACCTAAATAACTACATAAAGCCCGTAATAACATAAGTATCTCGTAGGTCTCCGGATGGTGACGTCTTTGTCCTTGTATTAGAGGTGTTGTTGCTTCATTGCGAATGTACCACGACGCTTTGACGATGCTTCGAAGTACTTTATTCTGGAACGTTTGAATTAATTTAATGTTGGATTTCTTACTGCATCCCCAGGGTTGGAACCCTTAAGTGCATATTGGCTTCAGAATTTGCTTGTAGATAAGCAGTATTGACAACTCAGAGTGACGTCCAAGGAGCCAATACATTTGTCTGAATTTGAGGTTTAATTCCTCACGTTTATTCTTCACATATGTTTTCCATCTAGGGTCATGCCTAGATACTTTGCTTCGTTGGCATGTGGGATTGTTTGCTGGTTGACAATCACTGAAGTATAGTCATATTTCTTGTTGGTGAAATTGACGTGAATCGATTTCGCCTCATTTAATTTGATGCGCCATTTCTTTGTCCATTGTTGACTGCTGTTTGAGGTTTGTTCGTGGCTGTTTGTATGTCTTGGTCAGTAGCGAGCAGAGCAGTGTCATCGGCGAATGTTGCCGTAACAACTCCGTCGCTTTGTGGGATGTCGTTGGTGTACAGCAGGTAGAGAACAGGTTCAAGGACACTGCCCTGAGGTACTCCAGCACAAATCTTCTTGAGATCAGATTATTCTTCTCCATATTTAACTTTGAAGTGACGTTCAGTAATGTATAAATGAAGAATTTGGCTAATTTGTCGTGGCAAATATTTTTCTGCATTCCAGGCCCTGATGCCACAGTCGGTCAAATGCTTGGGCCACATCTAGGAATATCGTTGCGCAGATCTTTTTCTCTTCTAGTGCTCTCTCAATTATATCGGTAATTCGATGCACTATCCATAGTTGAATGCTTATTACGGAATCCAAACTGGTGGGATGGAATAACCTGCTTTTCCTCATGATTGGTTTGAGTCTCTGCAAAAGGAGCTTTTCCAACAGCTTGGAGGGACACCCTGTATATCTTTTTATATTAGGTAACTTTTATGGTATGTATATGGGTGTGAGACCTTTTTATTTAATTAAATGAATGCCCAAATAATGTCGTCGTATTCGCGTGAAGTGGATTGACCTGGCTGTGAGTTTTAAGAATAAATAAAAGCGAAGTATCTATAAAACGTGAAGGGCACTAGATGTGGCAAACGATGCTTCTTCAAAATAAAGGATTTTATAACTTCCATTATAAGGATTAATTTTAGAGTGCAGACTATAAAAAAACTACATCTAAGAAAATCCCGAATGGCTACCGTATTGGATTTGCTTTAAGCTTTAGCGCTATCTTTGACTGGTCTGGAAGCTGACCTCACCCTATGGCAAAACAGATAAGCAATAAAGACGTTTTACTGCACTACCCCTGAAGCATTTTCATTTGACAGATGTACGCGTCATAATTATGAAACGCTGTAATTGCCAGTGAAAGATTGCGTCGTTCTAAACGCAGCTACTGCTAGACTTCTTTTTACAATTCGATATGTGAAATTGCCAATGAAAAGAAGCATCAAAGTTAAATTGAACTACTTCAGTTTTGTTTCTTAGTGTTTGTTGGTTTAGTGTCGCTTTGAAAGTTTAAGCGTATTTATTTATACTGACTCGTCTTGCATACAATATAAAATATAAGGGATGCGAACTTTCCGTATTAGATTACTTTCGAAATTGTGAGCAACTTTTATATTTTATTTTAAAAGTTTTCCTTGGCTATTTCTCTCGATTCTTGAATCTTCTAGGAGTTCACCCAACTTTACGTACTACATGTCTCTCGCACGTACTTTTTAACTATTTCGAAACATGTAAAAGACATTAGAATTCTCTAGGTATTTTACACGCAGTTTCTATACCGATGCACTGAAAATATATACTCTATACTAATAAATAAAATTGACGTGTCTGTTTCTAATGTCAAAATAACAGCTTTTTACTGAATGCATATGTTATAACCAAAAACATTTTTTTAAATTTTTTGTCTGCTTGTCTGTGTGTTTGTTCCGGCTAATATCCGAAACGGCTGGACCGATTTTGACGGGACTTTCACTGGCAGATAGCTGATGTTATAAGGAGTAACTTAGGCCACTTTTATTTTAGAAAAACAATTAGGGTTTAGCGCAAAAAAAAATCCGTGAAATTGTGGATAAAATCCGATCCTCGAAACGGCTGGACCGATTTTCACGGGACATTCTGTGGCAGACAGCTGATGTTATAAGGAAAATAATTTAGGCTACTTTTATTTTTAAAAAAGAATTAGGGTTCCGCGCAAAAAAATTAAGATACAGATTTTTCAAATACAAATATTTCTTTTACTATTAAGACTGAAGTGAAGTAAAATAGTTTTACATCAAGCATTGGGTTAACTACGCTCTCCATCGTTATCTTAGGAACGTAATATTTCTATAAACATTTCAAGGGGCAAACAGAAACGTAAGTTTATTAGAGTAAAGATTTGTTGGCTTATTTCCTTACAGTCAGTTCTCAAACAAAAATGCCTAACTCTTCAACAACAGGTAACACAAGTTCTGAGAGTGAACTAAAATCAACGATAAAATTTAAAACCAAAAAGCGGCCTATGTGCATTTTTTGTAAAATGTAGAAGCTTCTGTAGCACATGCAAATGAAAAATGTTTGTGGTAATACAGGCTGGCGGTTACAGTATATATTTTAAAATTCGAAAATTAGAAGTTTTCACTTCTATCGTGTGGTCATAAGCATATATACACCCAAAATTTTGTTTAAATTTCCTGTAGTCAGAGATAAATAGTATTTCTTTAGAAAGAGCATTATACAAAATTATGCAGTCATAATATGGTGATTTTTTAAAAAGCGCTAGTATGGTGAGAAGGAATACTCAATAGCTCACCATATTTAGTCGCTTAGTTGTGAAAATATGCCCGGTTTTTAAAATGGCTCAGGTTGTTGTTTGTAAAAATTAAACATCTTAAGATGTAAATGGAGGGTGTTGTGATAATTTTGTTTTCTTTAAATATGTCCCTACAGCTCTGAATCACTTTTAAGTTGAAAATTAATCTAATAATTTTTTTTTGACATATGAAAACTCTTTTCCATTCACTACCCCTACCCCAAGCGAGAATGCTGAACGCTGTATGACTGTATGCCATGGAGTAATGCCTGCCTGATTTAGAGTATTCTTTAATTGCAATATTGCAAATTATGCTTTATTTAGCTAGGAGAGCTTAAAATCAAGGATGATGCCAAGAAGTTGACTGAATCTGACATGGTACCTTCATCAGATATTAAATTTGCAGGTAGGTCTTTGAATGCGATGGCTTGCGATGCGATTATTCCTATGGCACCATTGTTAGGAGCATCTCAGGTGAATCTGCTGATACAGTTATCGTTGTGTCGTCAGCAAATATTGTTACGTGACCATGCTCAATGTATGTTGGTAGATCATTAACATAGAGCATGAACAATAATGGACCTAGTAGGGAACCTTGAGGTACCCCAAGTGCAACACTATATATGTCAGATTTTTCCCCGTTCATACTAACTATTAGAGACCTATTTTCCATGTATGAAGTTATCCATGCAAAAATACGGCCGCTGATACCCAGGTTATATAGTTAATGGCTTAAAATGTCTTTATCGACACTATCAAACGCTTTGGAGAGATCAAATAAAAGTGAACTCTATTATACACTACTCTTTCACGTATTTTAGATAGAACACTCAGCAATGAAATTTGTCGATGCTGTCGATGATTTTCTATTTCGGTTGGATCGCCATTTTTTTAGTAAGGGTATTTAATTGATTTATTTATCAGACAAACAAAAGTATATAAGATGTTGTTCTATATATTTTTAATTAATTTAGTTGTTAAATCATCATACCAGCTTGAATTTTGATTTTTTAGTTGTGAAATAATGTCATATACCTCCTCTAGCGCAACATCTTCAATAACAATTGAATTTACAAGTTATCGTTATTTAAGTTATCGTTCAATGTAAAAGGTAGCTTCCCAAAGCTGCTTAGCGTTTTGAGGTCTGAAACGTTGTATATAAATATGTTCAGTTACCTACGCTACGTAACCCCCCAACGTTTTCGATAGGATTCAAGTCTGGACTTTTTTGCGGGCCAAGGTAAAAGTTTAATATCATTATGGCCCATCCAATCTCTTACTATTCATGCGGTATGAACTAGGTAATTATTTTATTAACAAAAATTTTAAATGTCCTAAAAGAAGTAAATTCTCTCGACGTTCTTTCTACGCCTAAAAGACAAATTTGCGAAATTTTACGATGCACACATACCGTAAGTGGTCGATCCAATAACGACCGAGAGAGCTCTCACACGTTTATGTACAATATACAATCGCAGTAGCATTGGCCGCAATATTTTTTGTCTCCAACAATTGCTTCTGACTGTCGAAAACAACGCGACAAGCTGATTAAAAATGAAACAATGCAATTCTTTTAATTCTCATACTCAAATAATCCGTCGGCGTTCTTGGCATCGGAGAAAGTTGGCGGATACGTTTTGCATAACTCGTCAGAGGGATTTTCAGATTGCGTCACTCATCTGAATGCTCCGAAACCTCTAAAATAATTTAAAATTCTGGGCTATTTGCTGGTTGTCTCAAAGTACAAGGAAACTCAACTACTTTTAAGGCGATGATCCGATAACGAACAAAGTTTCTCTGAGTGATCTTAACTAATTCAATGAATCAGAACAAAGCTCCGCTGTAAACTTTTACAATAAATATATAGGTGACATTAGGTGAATTAAGAACGTTAATCGCGTGACTGAGATATATGTTCATCCGCTTGTTAATTGTTCATCACTTGTTCAATTAAACCAGTGGAGGAATAAAGTTAACACTTTTAATTGAACAGGATTTGAGAGTATAATTAGTTTTTATTATCTCAACCCTTTAATTTTCATTGGAATCTCCCTAGACTTGGATTATTATCGGAATTTTTCAAAAAATTATCCCGAGTCGAAGGCCAGGGATATTTTAGTATTGACTAGCCACAGTTCAGCCAACTCAATTAAGCCTTATCTGCAAATGGATAATTCCAACATCATAAACACCCTTTGAAGTGACGCCTCAGACCCTCCAGCTAAAAAACAGAAAACAAGATCCTGCAGCCACTCATCGAGCTTCTCACTGTACAGCTGGACCCATCAACAACATTAATGATTTACCTACACCCAACGTTATCAATGAGTTAACAAAGATTTCAAACAATACCCCTACTGTGTACCAAAATGCAATTTATATTTTAATTGTACCATAAATAATGAATTTTGTAGTATTTTGTGATTAAATAAATTACATGTTTCGACTTGGATTTTTGTTGCTACCAGCACTCATGCTTCTTAAAATATAACCCAGCAACGCATTTTTTCGATTTCTTTCGTAAAAATTACATGCCCTTATGATATTACTTACGAAAATACTACTGGGCGCGTTGTATATAGCACCCTATATCTCCCCTTAGTTTAAGTCCGATTAAATTGAAATTGTTAGAAGACTCAATTTAGACCTTTGTTAT
>CAXKVY010004651.1:0-13011 GCA_964058915.1 Tetropium fuscum | reverse complement strand
ATTTAGGAAACTGCCTAAACGCTATCCTCAATGCGCAAGTTTTAGATTAAATTACTAATTATTTATTATTACACACAATAACAACTTCATATTAAACTGAGATCATTCTGAAACACATTTACTATGGATTGATGCAATTTGTTACTCACTTTTTTACATTAATACTATTTTTACTGGAAAATTTTAAAGAGTATACGCGCTATCGATCTGATGCTTCAAGCTTATCTGATATGTTGCATTATTTAAAATGTCCATGTTTACTTTGTCATTACTTAAAATATTGTTCTTGGGTTTTAACTTACTTTTTAACTTAAACACTACACTTATATAAATAATTAATTGTCTTTGGAGATATTTACACAAGGAGAACACATTCTGCATGGTTCCTCGCGTCGTCATTACGTTATGTATGCTTATTGTTTATTTTATGTATGCATAAATACTTTTTCTGTTGCAGGTAGCAGAGTTGACTATTAAGCCTCTGGGAGAATTCGTATAATTTTTTAAGGAATTGCCTAATACATTATAAATATAAAGTGGGTACAAGAATAAAAATGTTAAATTTTATGCTTTTTTCTTGTTTTGAAATGCGGGTATTTACATTTTTTGCCTACAAAATCTAAGTTTCACACCTTAAATGAATAAAGTGAAAAGTAAAATTATGTATATTGCGTTATTGTGTTAATATTTATTTTACAATGTTTTATATATTTACTGGTCTACTTATGGTATGGTAAATTGTAAAATAAAGTATCACTTATGGCATTGATAATTGAGACAATAATAGTGATCGCATAGCAGAGACAAACCTGATAACAGAACAGAATACTTACGCTCTCTTCCTGTTAATGCTTCCCTCCTTAGGGCGCCAGTTCTCAGAACAATTATTTTTATGAGGAGGGTTCACTATAGAGCATGACTCTCTCATCCAGTAGGGGAGGTTCTATTAGATTGATAATTTTTAATTTTATTTCGGATCTTAGACACGTCAAACTGTATGATTGCACAAGAATTGAAGCAACGATAGATGTATATATATGCGGAAGATAGAAATTGTATATTCTATTCAATCATTAACTGTGAAAAGTATACCTTGAAAAGTAAAATAATAACACAGAAGCTACATATGTTTAGGTTTAATTATATCGGCTTTAAATCAGAAATTATTGTGTCCAAAGGACAAGCAAAACGTAGAAACAAAAAGAGAAGTTTATGAAAATTTGAAAGTTATAAACTTATTACTAGCCTACGCCAAACCTACGCAACTTAAACTTACTACATGGGCAATAAAGGCCTCTATAACAATGATATACTTATAACTAAAATGTTTGGAATGTTATTACCTTTAAAAGTTTTGTAATCCTGTTCATGCGAAGCACTCACAATTTTATTTATATTCACTTGACACTTAATTATTTGTTTTGTCTGGAATTGGCTGCTACCTACTGCCCTCTCTCGGGATCCTTTTGAACTTTATACAGTTGTTACCTTTCTCCGCTCAACTGCCGCCATCTATTATCCTCATTACATTACACTGCATACAGGTTCCTCGACACGGAACCTGGAGATTTTCCAAGCCGTATTCTTGTAATGTATTTTATCTTGCTAATTACCTTACTTTGCATTCACGTGGAGAATATTGACTAATGTATGTTGCATATATTCCCCTATTATGCAACTATAGACTGCCTGGGAACGCCGCACTTGAAAAACGTAGAACTTTCTACCCGAATTACACTGAACTTTCATTATATCTTCTCGGAAACACTTATCCTTTGTTTAGTACTTGTCACACAAATTATTCAGCTTAAACTTATAAATTATACAATTTTTATTCACCCATTCGGATGGAGCTGCCGCTTGGGACGCTATGATTTTTTAGTTCCATTTTTCTTTCCATATTTTGCATTTTCTTTTCAATATTGTCCTGAAATTTTTCTTGTCCTTTAAATTCTTTCCTAATACTCCCTAGTTTGTTGTCTATTACTTCAAATTTCTTCTCTATTACTTCACATAGTGATTCTTTTACTTCTTGATTCCCTTGCTGTTGCCTTTCCATTACTTCTTGTCTTTGTTTCATATCTTCTTCTTTTTGCTTCCGATCTTCTTCATCATATCTTGGAACATTCTCATTAAACTAGCAATGTCCATATTTTGCACTGTGCTCCTGGACTCACTTTCGCTTATACCAGGGACATGCTCATCCCCTGAGGTACTACTTTCCTCATCTTCTCTTCTTGGTACCAGATTGCCACTTCTTAGATCCATTTTATATCCTAATTTTTTTATCACTCTAATTTTCGAAGCCCCACGTTGGTTCGACAATTGTGGTGTGCTGTTGAAGCATATAGAGATGCGTGCGTTGGCAATGTTACTAGAGTTGGGACTTTTTATTTAGATATAATTTACATTATTTCATTGTTTGATGTTTTTTATAGTGTTTAACCTTTGATTTGGGCTCTAAATATTCATTTATTTCAATATATATATATATATATATATATATATATATATATATATATATATATATATATATATATATATATATATATATATATATATATATATATATATAAATATATATATATATATATATATATATATATATATATATATATATATATATATATATATATATATATATATATATATATATATATATATATATTGAGATAAATGAATATTTAGAGCCCAAATCAAAGGTTAAAAACTATAAAAAAACATCAAACTTCATTGTTTGATGTTTTTTATAGTTTTTAACCTTTGATTTGGGCTCTAAATATTCATTTATCTCAATATATATATATATATATATATATATATATATATATATATATATATATATATATATATATATATATATATATATATATTAAAATAAACGAATATCTAGAGCCTAAATCAAAGATTAAAATATAGTAAATATACCAAACTATGAATTAATATAAAATTTATGTTCAATCCATATCGTACCAACTGTAGTAACATCGCACTCATGCACGTATGGATATAGATCGCTATATCTACGCTATATATATATATATATATATATATATATATATATATATATATATATATATATATATATATATATATATATATTAAAATAAACGAATATCTAGAGCCTAAATCAAAGATTAAAATATAGTAAATATACCAAACTATGAATTAATATAAAATTTATGTTCAATCCATATCGTACCAACTGTAGTAACATCGCACTCATGCACGTATGGATATAGATCGCTATATCTACGCTATATATATATATATATATATATATATATATATATATATATATATATATATATATATATATATATATTAAAATAAACGAATATCTAGAGCCTAAATCAAAGATTAAAATATAGTAAATATACCAAACTATGAATTAATATAAAATTTATGTTCAATCCATATCGTACCAACTGTAGTAACATCGCACTCATGCACGTATGGATATAGATCGCTACGCGTATAGTTGGTCAGTATCTAATCGCGTGAGATCAAAGTTATTTATCGGCGCAAAAATCTAAAACTCACATCTTCGTAAACACAAATCCCAACAAATTTTATGTAATATCACATCCACATAAACTATGTGTATTTAGAAAGAAAAATGCGATAGCATCATGTTGAAAACGGGTTTCGAGAATATACTCTCAGACCATATGGTAATATAGACATGACGGCTATGGTTTGAATATTGAAATTATATTACGAAAGGTGAATGTGATAAGTGAATACAGCTTAGAAGTGTATATGGTAAATTATGGAATTTAAAGGTAAACCTAAATAATTACAATAATGGACTTAATATGATTGGCCAGATTAGTCAACAAAAGTAAAGCATGAAGCTGGTATCTAAGGCAATTCAATTGTTCAATATACTTCGGTAGAAACAGATAACAGTGCAAAAAAGTTTAGCCATAGCGTTGGAAGTAGCAACAGCTCGCTAATTTATGTTCATAAAAATTATAAGATTTAATAGTTTAAAGTAGTTTAAAATTTAACAAAATAGTGCTACGTGTGCAGAATCCCAACGGGAAACATTCTACAGCAAATCTAAGCGATATTAAGTGGCTTTTGGTCGAAAATACGACAGCGTCTCCAGACAGCGGCAATATTAATTATATGAGTGTGACAAGCCGAGTAATACAAGAAACAGAAGATTCCAATACGAGACAGCGAGTAGAAATTCTGTAGATTTCAAGTTTGATAAGGGACAAACCCAGTAAGAAAATATAAACAAGCGTCTCATCAAATGCAGCAGTGTTCCATTTCGGCATAGTTCCGGTAGATGGCAGCAGGCGTGCTAAAGAAGCCGCAATGTAAAAGTGAAGCAGGCTTCCAAGAGAGGGCTACAGGCGTGCTAAGGAAATTAGCCGCAGTATAAAAGTGCAACAGTATTCTGAGAGAGGGCAGCAGGCAGAATCTAACATCAAAGTAAAGCAACTCTCAGTGTTGTGAAATTATAAAAAATTGTGTTGTGCTTCGTATACAAAAAGGCAAAATAACTTCTCAAGGTAATAACTATTTAAAACAATTTTTAATTTTAAGGATACATTCTTCCATAGGCTAAGGCCCATGTAATTAGTATAAGTTACGTATGTTTTTGGCGTAGGATAATATTAAGTTCCTATTTTGCATTCTAATCTGTTTCATTGTCCTCTTGACAATCATACTTCCTGTTGCAATATAACTGCAAATATAAATTATCTTTGCTGTGCTTTAAAATTAATTGTCCTAGTGTCACAGGTCGTACATCACTCTGATGATCCTCAATGAAGGTGAGAGAACTTGTACAACTTCTAAGTGGTTCGTTTCCGTGTGTATGTCCAGATATAGGACTGGTAAATGTATCTTCCTTATTATTTGTCTATTTGCTTATCTCTCTATGTAATGAAATGCTACAAACCCAATATTACTGTTCACAAAACAAATATGAATAGCAAAGAACTTCAAGGCTAATAAAAATAACCAGGGTGAAAATTGGATTTTTTTCGAATTTTCGAATTTTCGAAAAAACAATTAATACATAAGACCAACAAATGATTTTATTTTTGACTAAGCAAGCAATTTCTGTATCACTCCCTCTTTGAATGCTTCAGAATTCTATTGTATATGTAATTCAATATTCTCTAGCACATAGCTAAGAAGGTAGTTGTTTTCAATAGGTTCTACAAGATTTTATGCATTTTAAAGTTTACCATCTTCTGGATAACTGTATGCCTAATGCTTTTATGTATAATATGTTCAAATAGAACAAATATAAATAATAGACTCAAGTATAAATAGTAGATTCAATAATAGATTCAAGTATAAATGATCAATGAAACAGGTCGTACATCACTCTGAAGATCCTCAATGAAGATGCAAGAACTTGTACAACTTCTAAGTGGTTCGTTTCTGTGTGTATGTCCAGATATAGGACTGGTAAATGTATCTTCCTTATTATTCGGCTATTTGCTTATTTTTCTATGTAATGAAATGCTACAAACCCAAGATTACTTTTCACAAAACAAATATGAATAGCAAAGAACTTCAAAGCTAATATATATATATATATATATATATATATATATATATATATATATATATATATATATATATATATATATATATATATATATATATATATATATATATATATATATATATATATATATATATATATATATATATATATATATATATATATATATATACACTGAGCTCGTAAAGTTTGGAATAAATTCAATTAATCGTTATTGAAGGATTTTCACAGGAAATCCTCGGACACGTCAACCTTATTTTATAAAATGTCACTTTTTTCAGCCATCGATTTTTTTTTTGTTTTGTTCGTTTTTGAGCTATGACGTCATCGACAATTTTTTTAAATGACGGATTTCGATAGAGCACATTTTTCTGAGTGCGAATATGTCAAAAACATAGTACCTTTAACATTAAAGTTTTCGAGATATTCGGTTGCAAAGTTTATAAAATGTACCATGGCACCATGCATAAGCTATCGGGCGGGTCAAGATTTTTAATAGCTTATTGATTCTAATAGCTTATAGCTTATTACATTTTAAAAGATTAAGGAGTAATATTATTTATTTTGGTAGCTTATCGAACATTTTGAAAGATTTGGGAGTAATCTGTTTAATTTTTTAACAACAATTTAAACAAATAAAAAAATATTTTAACAAATAAATGATAAATAATTAAAGTAAAAAATAAAATCAGAGTAAATTTTCAAAGTGACCTCCATTCACTTCCTGGCAATATCCCATCCGCCACTGAAACTCCTGCAGAACCTTACCAACAGTATCGGGTTGAATGGTTCGAATTTCATTGCGAATTCTGTCCTTTAATTCTTCGATGGTATTTGGTCTATTGAAATAGACTTTGCTCTTTAAATAGCCCCATAAAAAGTAGTCTAGGGGAGTGAGATCTGGAGATCTAGGGGGCCATTCGATAGTTTCCCTGCGACCAATCCAATGGTTAGGAAATACATGGTTTAAATAATCGCGAACGATCACTGCAAAATGGGGTGGTGCACCGTCTTGTTGGTACCATATCGTGTGATGGGGCAGATCTGGATCTACGTCATTTGGGTAAAGTACCGCAAGTGCAGGGACTAAGTCGTCTCTTAAAAATTCTAAATATATTTCACCTGTTAATACGCCTTCAAAGAAAAATGGGCCCAAAATACGATTACCTACAATACCAGGCCAAACGTTAACTTTTTGTGGAAACTGACTACGAGTTTCCATTTTCCAGTGTGGATTTTCAGGAGACCAATATCTACAGTTTTGCCGGTTAACTGTGCCGTCGAGATAAAAGGTAGCCTCATCAGAAAAAACAATATTGCGTAAAAATCCGTCGTCATCAATCAGGCGTTGCAACATGGTTTGGCAAAACTGTAACCTACGGTCAGGATCATCTTCGTTTAACTCTTGGACCAAAACCACTTTATACGGATGCCATTTGTTCAATTTCAAATATTTCAAGACGGAGCTTTAAACTATTCCGTTGTTTGCCGCCACTTGGCGGGTGGGTAAATGGGGATTTTCTTGAAGCTCTAGTAGAACATTCAATTTAACATCTTGTTGCACTGGTGGACGACCCGTTCTAGGGCGATCTCTCGTATGACCCACTTCTAAAAACTTTTGTTCTATTTTGCTAACGGTGGACTGTGTAATTGGTTCTCTGTTTGGATATTTGTTGTTAAAAAAACGGCAAACTTCTACTTGTGTGCGAGCTCTGTCCCCGTAACCGATCATCATCAAAATTTCGATTCTTTCCCTTTCACTCAAACGACGGACCATTTTTAAATAAAATGAATTATGATGGAATAATGATTAATCAACTTACTTAATGATATTATTCAACTGATTAAAACACAAACTTGCGAGGAAAAACTTCAAAATTGTGACAACTGTCAAAACTGTTGTTTTTCCTGCGCTTTCTTGATAAATGATTAGCATTTGGTCATCGCTTGTATAATTCATTCTTAATACTTTGCAACCGAATATCTCGAACACTTTAATGTTAAAGGTACTATGTTTTTGACATATTCGCACTCAGAAAAATGTGCTCTATCGAAATCCGTGAAAAAAAATATGGGTTGTCATTTAAAAAAATTGTACAACAAAAACAAAAAAAAATCGATGGCTGAACAAAGTGACATTTTATAAAATAAAGTTGACGTGTCCGAGGATTTCCTGTGAAAATCCTTCAATAACGATTAATTGAATTTATTCCAAACTTTACGAGCTCACTGTATATATATATATATATATATATATATATATATATATATATATATATATATATATATATATATATATATATATATATATATATATATATATATATATATATATATATATATATATATATATATGTATATATATATATATATCAGTAGCACAGAGGTAAACTGTCGTATCTCCACATTTAGGCAATATTGAGTTAACTACAATTTATCGCATAAAAAGAGCAAAATATTTCAGTGGTAAAATATCGTAGCCGTCAACACATCAGTTTAACATATACACGCTTTAGAAACTGTAGTATCTCCTGTACTTAGGGAAGTAAACAGTCGTATCTTCACCAAGCGGTACAGCGCATGATTGTGTAGCCACATTTTAATGGTAGTAAATAGTTGTATCTCCAATTTATCTGCCTAATTATTGAAACTAATCAAGAATAATGTCTAACAGAAGCAGAAAGCTTGTGAATATCGCTTTGAAAAATGCAGCAATAGGTAATGAGAGATACGGTGAGTAAAATGTTCATAAGAAGCTTACGATAAACATGTAAAATGGTATGGTAAACGGTAATGGCAAAAGTAAGTTTTATCGTTAAACTGTAGCTAAATTACATCTGTTGGCCGTTTTATACATTATAGAAATGTACATTTTGTTATTTTATTTGCTATTACCAAAAAAAAGGGCATTTCTTTGTCTAATTTGGAGATACGACTGTTTACCTCTGCAAATTTAATTTCAGAAATCGCAGCATATAAATCTGCCCCTGTTGCAGAAGACGTTGTCGATAATGTAATGAAGGACGATATCGGTCACGAAAGGATAGCTGAGTCTCTTGTGGAAAATGTTACAAGAATTACTGCAGAAAAAATGTTGGATAATGAATTTGAACCCAGGAATGATGATTGTGTGTTTAGTTCTCGACTTGAACCGCAACCGGAATTTGTTCAGTTAGAACAAACGCAAAATACAGAGCTAATCATGGAAGTCCACTGGGAACCAGGGGAATGCCAAGATTTTAAAATTTTAAGGAATCTTGAAGCAGGGGATTGCGCAGTTATAGATACCAATACGAGAGCGTAAAGTGATCCAGAAGATATGTTTATGTGTGAAACCGAATCTGAGTATAATATGCCTCTTTCACGCATGGCTGAAGAAACGAGTCTTTCCGCTAAAAAAACTGAAGAAATGGATGAAACTGTTAATGATTCCCATGAGTTTGAAGATATTTATGCTGGCGATGACAGCAACGCGGATCCTCACTATGTACCAAGTGGGAAAAGTTCAGAATCTGACTCAGAAGGGCAAAGTTTAGAACCTGAACCACGACAAGCTGTAGACCAGGTTCCAAGGAAAGAGATTAGGAAACAATTAAGAAAGGTCGAACAATGCAAAAAGGTCGAAAAGCATCCGTGAGAAAAATGAAGACGTTATCTGGAAAAGAGCATACTTCTAAAATGGGCAAGTTAATACTTGAAAAATCCATGAAATAGGCATGCCGGCCCTGCAGAAAAAAAATGTCCAGAAAAAATTAATGAAGACGTACGAAATGAGATATTTAAAAATTACTGGGACGTTTCAAAACTTGGGATGTGAAGCGCCAATTAATAAAGACGGCAGCAAGAACATTCAAAAGACAGCAATTTCGTACTGCTTTGATGTGAATGAAACATCACCTGAAGTCTGTAAAGTATTTTTGTTGCTTCGGCGCTCTTAAAATGGGCAAAAAATATTCTTTCTGAAAGTGGAATAGAAACTTTAATAATTTGTTCTGATAATTGCCCTAGTCAGAACAGAAATATTATGATGCTAACAAGTTACTTTTGGCTTTTAAAAGTATGTGCTTCCTTGAAAACTGTTGTTCACAAATTTCTCTTACTTGGGCATACTCACATGGAAGCTGATCACATCCATGCTTTGATCGACTTTGAGGACAGTAAAGAAGCAACCCACAATGCAAATCATAACCCATTGGGATTGGGAGCAGCTCATACGAGGTTCTGATGCGTACAGTTTTTAGTATGGAGATAGAAGATTTTAAGAATTTTGAAGTATTGTATAACTCCCGTGAAGCACCCTTTACAAACAGGAAGCAAAATACTGGCAAAGAATTTTTTTTCATATCAGTCGTTTGGATTGAAGCACGGGCTGAGTCTTCGTCCATTATCTACTATAAAACGAAGTAGAAGATGAAACTTTCAAAACCGTTAATTTTTCCAGATCTGTCAGACAGACTTTGAAACTACCAGCCAACTTACCTGCTATACGAAATAGTCGAAAAGGGGTCAGCAAAGAAAAAAGATCACTTTATTACATTTCTTCAGTGGGTGCCGGCAATCTTTCATGACTATTACAAAAATATACCGGTAGCATTAAAGGATGGGCGAGATGATGAATAGACTTTAATTTTTTTTTATTTTTATTTTATTAATCTTCAGTATATTTTGAATCTTCTCTGGATTTCAATAAAATTTGAGTTCAAAATAAGATATTTTTTATAAATTCATAGTAGTACTTTTCTACCTGTTATTTTGGTATAGGTAAGTCGGGTAGTAGTGGTTTGGTAAGTCCACCAAATCATGTTCAGGTATGAATTACGAAAAAAATAATCACTACACTTTGTCCTTCAAATCGCAGCTATACAGAGTTAAAGACTACAAATTGCTGCTATTTTTCACGTTTGTTTTATTAACTTTTAAAGATGATTAAAAACTGTTTTATTTAATTTCTCACAATTTACTAAAATGGAGATACGATAGTTTACCTCTGTGCTACTGATATATATATATATATATATATATATATATATATATATATATATATATATATATATATATATATATATATATATATATATATATATATATATATATATACTGATATATATATATATAGATATATATATATATATATATATATATATATATATATATATATATATATATATATATATATATATATATACTGATATATATATATATATATATATATATATATATATATATACTGATATATATATATATATATATATATATATATATATATATATATATATATATATATATATATATATATATATATATATATATATATATATATATATATATATATATATATATATATATATATATATATATATATATATATATATATATATATATATATATATATATATATATATATATATATATATATATATATATATATATATATATATATATATATATATATATATATATATATATATATATATATATATATACTGATATATATATATATATATATATATATATATATATATATATATATATATATATATATATATATATATATATATATATATATATATATATATATATATATATATATATATATATATATATATATATATATATATATTACAACGTAGACTTCATCACATTGTTTACATGGAATTTTGTATATAGTGTTTATTTTTTTCTAATAAATTTTTAAATTTTTAAATCAATTTAATAAAAAAATGGAAAAACAGCTTCTAAATTATAAAAAGAAACAAGAAACAAAAATATAAAAAGAAACAAGAAAAAAATAATATCATTGAAAATTGGGTTGGAAATATTTCAAATTCAATAATCCCAAATAACATTAATGAAATATTAAGCATAGGTCCAAACTTTTGCATAAATACCAACAAAAATAACTTATCGATTTGGCCGATATAAATTTGGTTTGGCCTTTATAAAAAAAACTAACATTAACTACTTAAATACAACTATAATATAGAAAATTATTATTTATATGAATATGCATAATTAAGTTACTGAAATATTATTGTTTATTACTATTATTTTCAGTAAAACTCTATCTACTGCACAACTTGACTTGCTGTTAGTTGGTTTTCCAGCTCCATGTACGAGTATATCTAGAAGGGAAATATTCCTGTGGAATCTTAATCAAATCCGAATCCTTTACTTAACGGTAATATGTTTTAGAAAATCAGTTATATTTTTTCCATGTTTATCCAAACACCGCCTTCAGACGTGAGGATGAACTCTTTGGTGCTCATTTCTAATGGTACTTCGGTCCTTTCGTTGAGGGTTACTTTGTATTTCCTCAACAGGGTAGTTAATCCAACTTTTGTCTGCATTATACCGAATCTTTCTCCTAAATAACAAAAAAATAAGAAGGTATAAGATATAGGTTATTGAATTAACTAGATATGTTAGATGTGGGGTATGAATATAATCATATTAATTATTATATCGGATTGTTAAAGTCATACGTTCAATTGTACCTTAACCCTTAACTACTACAAGTCGGGTCTCAAAGACCCACACGCATTAAAACTCCCCTCTTAATCTCTTAATTCACTCACAGCAGACATCTGCCACTCAGCTCTTATGTATTCTCTAGTCAGTTAGTGCAGCTTGAGATATCGGTGGGTATGGATCGCTGTGGATTCTAATTTCCCAAATATAGACGTGTTCGGGTCTCACTCACAGACCCAGTTGTAGTCCAATCGTTATTTTTCTTAGTCGGATTGGTGTTGGGCAAGTATGCAAAATTAGTGTTTCTCTTTTTCTTTAATATCTTTGCCTTTGTTATTTATTATTGCTTTGTCATTTACAGTGAATATGGCACAAAACAACTTAACACAGGAGAATATTTTCGCATTATTTGCTTCAGAAGATTTTTGGGAAGGTTTGAATACGAATACTCCTAGTACCACAGCGCAGAATAATAATGTCGATGTCGTAATCGACGATGAATAAATTGAAGCTGGAAAGAAAATTCTGGACAGCGCTGAAGAAAGCGATGAAGACGAAAATGGCGAGGAGATTTTTAGTAGCCATTATTCGGAGAGCGAAGAATGACAACCGTCGCGTCGGAAGGGGAACAAGATTTATCAGATGAGGAAATATCAATTGAAAAGGAGGGAGAAGAAATCGAACAGGATGGAAATGAAGTAGAAGAAACAGGAAATGGTAACAGTAATGGCTCCTCTATTTACGTATATGGAAGAGATAAAATGAAGTGGTCAAAAATTCCAGCACAAAGAAGTAAAACAACACGAGAAAATATTGTCACTATTTTGCCAGGACTAAAAGGTCCCTCCCGCTTGACGCGTCCCAAGACTCCTTTGGATGCATGGAAATTGCTAATTACCTCTGAAGTTATGACAGAAATAGTAATTGATCCTAAATGAATGATGATGATGAAGGCTAAATACGGGAAATTCAAAAGAAGCAAAAATTCTCGTCAATCATTTGGGCCG
>CAXKVY010004650.1:0-24525 GCA_964058915.1 Tetropium fuscum | reverse complement strand
ACGAAACTTCTGTACCTGTGGGACCTGTACGACGAGACACGTGGGTCTGAGAATGACTCCCCCGAGGTATTTGGAGAGGATCAGCTTTACATTGTGCTGCAGCTGGCCAATGGGGGGCTAGACTTGGAGGCATTTATCTTCAACAATGCCTTGCAAGCATACGCAATGTTTCAGCAGGTGAGTGAGAGTTTGGTAACGTTCGGGCTCGGTTTTATATGCGTGCTTGTAGGTCGCATGTGCCCTAGCGGTAGCCGAAGAAGAGCTGCAATTTGAGCACCGGGATCTGCACTGGGGCAACGTTCTCTTGTCCGCAGTGGACAAAAACTCCAAGGTCACCTTCAGACTGGACGGGAAGAACTATGAAATTATGACGAAAGGCGTGGAGGTGGCCATAATCGATTTTACCCTGTCAAGGATCGAGTGCGATGGTGTGGTGATCTTCAACGACCTAAGTCTCGATCCTGACCTATTCACTGCCGAAGGCGACTACCAATTTGAAATTTACAAGCTGATGCAGAAGAAAAATGGGTGAGCATCTTTGTCTATTCTTGTACTTATCCAGCGTATTTATATCTTCTTTTACACTCACATTTAGCTAAAGGCGGTTTTATTGATGTTAAACTGTGAATGTTTGTTTTACGGGTTAAAAAGACAAAGCATATAGTTTTGGATCTATAAAATCGCTTTTAGCTAAATGTTGTTATGATATACAAATATAGTTTGTAGCCTCGAAATATGAGACATATAAACCCGAGCAAGAAACCCTCATTACATCGATCTCTTGACACGTGCTATCGCATTTTTAACGGCGTTGTCAAGTTTAACCGATTTCTAAGAATTTAAGGAAAAACAAATGATTTTATATACATCGACCATCACATTATGACATTATCATGTAGTGCTATGAAACTGGCTTTATATCAGGGTTTTAATGGTGCGGGATCTGGCTAGGAAAATTAATCTCTCCTGGTAATATTTAGATATACTTTAATTGATGTTTAAATATAGATGCTCCACGCAAATTGTTACGATAACCACAAAAAATACTAAAAAGCTAAAAGAAAAGGACAATTAACATACACCACATTATTTAAACTTAAGGCCGCTCTGACCTAAAAGACCGGGCGGAATAACTAACAGAGAGAAACTCTGTTCGTTTGTCTTTCACCACAGAGCTCTTTCAACTTCTTACTTAGTTTGCGTAAGTATAATAGTCTGGACACAATGCTATTAATCCACCTTATCTGATCGTGTTTATTTCTCTGAACACTTTTTCCATAGGCCGGTGGTTTTTTGGCCGGCAGGAAATAAACGCAAATAAGCTAACCCATACACACACTGTTGGGCTAGCTGGTAAGTACAGTTAAGTGTAAGCTAGAGCACTACCGATGTTTCGTTCTGCCACAGTAGTATAACAAAATATTGTTCACACTATATGCCTTTTGTCATATAACACAATTGGATTGTGAATGTGATGCAGAATAAGAACGTTTCCCATTCAAATATTACGGATCCATTTTTCACGTCCTCAGCCGTGTCACATCGGTATCATTGATATTTATTTGGAAGCCTAATTGCCTAATACCATCGTTTTTTTTACCCACTTTACCACAATTACGTTTTGTGGTAAAGTGGGGTCAACAATAATTCTTGAAATAGAAGTAATACAGTTATTCTTTAATTTAGTGTATTATTTTGATGGGTTTTCTGTTAAAATTGATTACTTATTAGTATTCTATCAAAACATAACTTGTTGAATTAAAGCGCCTTCATGGTGACGATTTTAGCTTGCTGTAAGAAAAGTTATACTGCCCCGATCTCCCATTGTGGCAATTGTGGGTATCCTTTGAAATTTTTTTGTCTCATATTTCTATGTTACAAACAGTACATATTACCGCTAGCCTTCAGAAATGACCCGCATTTCTTTTCATGCGCTACTTTCTCTTTCAGGAATAATTGGCAGCGCTTTGAGCCCTATTCCAACGTACTATGGCTGCATTACACGCTGGATAAAGCGATCACAGCCCTGCGTTACAAAAACATACAAACGAAGGTACACAAGGAGTACTTGGGCAAAATAAAGCAGCTTAAGAACTCCCTTCTGCAATACAACAGCGTGAAGGAATTTGTACAAAGCAACTTTTAAATTTATCGTTATTTAATCTAGTTGAGAGCGAGATTTTGTACAAATCTTCAGTGCAAAATTAATTGAAATTTTTGGTTTCTGACTAGTTTACGTAAAAAAATTATATATAATTTTGAGGCACATTTTTATGTAAGTTTAGAGGTTTTATTATGTTATTTACTTAATCACAAAGGGTGGTGGTTTCATGCTGACCGCTACCGTTTACAAGTTATATTAAAACAAAATACCGACAGTGTGCCATCATCCAGCAAGGTCGAGCAAAAAAATGTGTACAGTTTGCGGGTGATAGCGTGCTTGACGGAATGGCACAGCTTTGGCAGAAATTCAACATAGCAATAACTTTTAATGTTTAATTTTTGTAAGGTTCTATCTCTGTTTGGGATTTATAAAAGTTTTTATCTGTAATTTGATGAGATATCAGCAGTAACAGCAAAACGGGCCTCTATAGCGCTGATCCATTCCCTTATCAGCTTTTTATCACTTACATAGAGTTGTTCTACAAAAATGTTATTGTACCTACTTTTATACAGAAATAAAGTTTATATATTAATAAGGATTTTATTTTTTCTCTTCAATCTCCATGATTGGATAGGATTCCTTTATTCTGATCACAGAATTTGTAATCTATTAATCTATACATAACCACTGTTACTTTTGCTACTGCTGTAACCAGAGGTGCTTTCCAATTTCCGATGAACATATAATATTGGGACCGTGTAGCTGCTGGGTGTAAATTCTGAAGGACGTTGGGCATGACATTCTAGAAACCCTTAAGGTGCTTGGGTCACTTGTAAACCCCAAAAAGGGAGAAAAAAACCTACTCGGCCCAAACGAAAACGAAGGTGGCTTCCACCTGGTGATGTATTGTACGGATGCTATTGGATGCATAATGGATGGTAATGGGCTGCAGGATGTCCTTAGCACCATTTATGCAAGACAGTCTACAGAAAAGATGCTGATGGGCACGCATATTCAAGAGCTGTTAGGGGTCATATTTTAGTTCACCTGGCACTGGCAAGAACTGTATTATCAACAATGAAATTCATTACTGACGACAAGAATCAGGCAATATTGGATATGCTGAATGATATACGAGCTCCAAATATTTCACAATTCCTCGACCAACCAGCGCTCCAATTTTGTATTGAGGCTAAATTTAGTCTTTCAAAATGACTGAATTTGAAAATTGGATCTGCAAAACGTGAAATTTTATTCTCTACAACTTTTATTCTATGGGTTTTTTCATTAGGAGTTTCTGTGTCAAAGATATGTGGTCTTGGAAAGTCGCAAAATGTAAGTTTACACCGAAATGAGAAAATCTCTCGGTTTCTAACTTTTGATCTCGGCTATACCACTGAACCGAATTTGAAGGTTTGGATGTTTGTCCGACGCAGAATTTAACTCTCCTCAGCATTGGATAGGATGACATTTTCCGTCCGACGCACGGTTTTCCAGCTACCAGCAAAACCTGAAAAAGAGTAAAAATATCGTACTTTCCCCAACGGTGCGGCTCCCAAGAATATAGCCGCACCGTACCCTTAACTGATCACGCTGTAAATATATATTTTTGGCACACAACTGTGGGAACATTTTTTTGTTATTGGATTTTGCTCATACAGTAGGGGTTCTTCCTTTATCCAAAAAATTTTTCTGCCAAATCTAATGTAGCTTAAAAAGTAGTTAATTTAATGCAGGGGTTCCCTAAGTGTGCACCGTAGAGAGTAAAGAGGGGCGCCCTGAGTGCTCCTGTTGACCATTCCCCGGAATTTAACTTAGGTATTTGCGGCTACAAAATAAATATTTCAAATTGCACGCCCTGCATATGTTGCTCACTCGCAGATAAGTACTTACGCTCGGAAACCGACAATACCCCGTCCTCCCACATCTTGACCCGCCCGCGATCCGACTAGTTTTGATTGTGTCACTTTGCTTCATGTTTGTGTTACAGCTTGTGTTGTCGTCAATGTGGAGCAAGAAATGAGTATAGCGGAAGGTCTCTCTTCTGTGCTAGCGGTGTCAAGCCTTTTTTAATCCCATGCTTTGAAAAAATGTGTGCAGAATACCAAGCTCACACGTCACATTGATTAAAGTGCCATTGTGTTTTATTATCAATTTTTCCTAAATAATAAATGTATTCTTGTGTGTCAATGTAGATATAAAAATTCAGCTTCATGTAGTATTATTTTGCCCTATTTAGACTAGTTAGGGTGCCAAGACAAAACACTAAACATGTAAGTGCGCCGCGAACTGAAAAAATTAGGGAACCCCTGATTTAATGTGTTCAATCATGTTTAGCTTTTAATCAAAATATACCCCTACAACTCGGATGCCATCAGCATGCTTTAAATTATTACTATTAATTGTGTAAGTTTTTAACAAATTTTTAGATATAAATATATTGCTGAATAGATCACAATTTCCATTTTCAAATAAATCGTTAAATTGTCCCTCAGTTAGTATAAGGGAAATTAAGTATGTAGTTACTTTTATTTAGTTTATTTACAGTTTTACGCTTACTAATTTAGTTATTTACAACAGTTATTTACGCTAACTTATTACTTCACTATTCTTCGACTACCAAATGTTAATATGGTCCAATACATGAGGCAAAAAATGAAAAACAGGGAGGGGAAGATTATTCTTGATAGCCTATCGACTTCCTTCCACATAATTTTTTCTTTATCCTTATCCTGGAAAAACATTTAAAATATATTATAAGCACTATGTAGGTATCTATATATTGGAAAATTACGGGATCGGGATACTAAGAGATCCAAAAATATAGTTGTTTTAAGGAAATATATACTCACTGTTTTCCAGTAAAGTTTTATGAATCTATCATTTGCCATGTTCTTGTACTTGAAATGGTGGATGTATTTTGGTGATGGGGGGTTTGTCCATGGGGTGATGGTAGTTGTCTAAATATTGTAGTTTCAAAAGAAGTTTTTAGTTTTGTATTTGTAGTTTACAATAATTATAGAATAGATTTTTAAAGTGTAGGCGATAATTATAATTTAAGATTCAAATTTTCAACCTGTCAAATGAGAGTAATGCAGTTGTCATTTGGGTGACACACAGAGTGTGACATATATTTCCACATTCCGTTGGAACATATTTTAGTGTGTAGTTGTTCTTGGTGTGTAGTGTAGGAATGACAAGAATTGCGTTGTCTGATGTTTGTGCTTATGATTTGTGTTACGAAATTTTAAGTTTAAGAAGAAAATAAACGACACAACAAAATGTTATCAAATAAACCATATTTGTCATTTATATTATCCGTGGTTCCGAAATAGTGTGGAGTGATTCATCACCACCATATGGACTGCTCAGGGAGATGAGGGACGAAGGGAAATTCCATAGGTGTATCATTTTCGAGGAGGCATTTTTTATCATTTTCAGTTCTCCTCCTCTCAAAATCGGTCGCTTACGATTGGAATTATTGGTTTTAGAACCACTACTACTCGCATTCGTCGCTTCCATCGCATAAAAAAACTAAACACTCGCGTATAACACAATATTATAGTTAATTTATATCGCGAATCAACCATACATAAGACAAAATGAAACGCCACTGTCGCGCCAAAACATACATGCATGAAACAGCGCATGCGTCAATATATACAAGGAAATCCCGCGTCTTTACCTTTGACCAATCAAATTTAATTTAATTTAGAACAGCCTAAAACCCACCAATGAGAGCGGTAGACCCGGTTACTAATGAGTTCTGCCCACCATTTCTATAGTGTACACAAATTTGCACACTAAAGAAATTCTGTGATATCCATTGCAAATAGGCACACCGCTCAATTGTGATGGTGGTGTGATATTACGTATGAATCACTCCACACTATTTCGGAACCAGGGTATAGAAATATTTTAATTGTCTCCACAAAAGTAAATTTTAATTGTTTTGTAATTATACTGCGTGGATGAATGCCCATTTTTCCTTAGCGATATAATGGCTTAAAAATGTTCACTATAACCCTGCTTACCTGAGGCAACACTGCTTGTTCCTTTTCTTTCAGTTTAAGTGCTGTATATTTCCCTTGTAATACTTTAACTATGACAAATTCCCCCAGAGAGGAGAACACTGATACCATGCAACCAGCCATCCACAAATCCAATGCCTTAAAACAAAAAATAATGATGATTTCTTCCCCTAAATCAACCAACAGAAGCCACTTAAGGTTGGGATTTTGTACAGTGGGAGGCAATAGATGCATTTATTTTGCTTAACTATAAATAGTTAAAAAGCTACATATGATCTGATAGTTAAATTCGTTTCAGATACTAGATATTAGTGACGATTATAATATAAGTAAGTAAGTTTTGTCCTAAAATTTTCTTATAAACCTGTGTTGTGGTTGTTCAATGAAAATAATGTGTTTTCAACAATAAAAATGCATATTTATTATTGCGAAACCACACCACAGCACAGGCTTTTAAGAAAATTTTGGGTCAAAAAATATATTATAATCATCACTAATTTGATTGTCAGATCTTATGTAGCTTTGGGGGCGTCCATAAATTATACGTAGTGTTTTTTTAAATTTCCTGTCCCTCCCTCCCCCCCTGGTGAGATGTCGTGAGATTTTATTCAACCCCCTTCCCCATCCCCCAATCTCACGTGAGATTTTTCAAAATGTGGGTAAAACATTTACAAGAATAAACAAAGCAGGTTGGAACCTGTCCGTGTGTCGCTGCCACTCAGCTCGTACGCTCTCGTTCATCGAGTAGCGCGTTCGGCTGACAGTGGCGCGAAAACAAAGGACGGGCTACACTGTACCGTAAATTCAGATTAAATTGAGCTATTTGGTATAAAACAAATATGATGGTTTGACAGTCAGTAGATGTATAACGTCGAAGTATGAATGAAATTATTTTCTTTCGAACGAATTATAGTGAATGATCTTAATCGTATTACGATTACGCTTAAGATTATATCTTAAGCATGTACAATCTGGATTAAATGGGCCAAAATAGTATAATTTTTTTTTTGTTTCAATCAGAAAAAAAATTGCGTGATATTTGCCGAGACCCCCCCTCTCTCCAACGTTAGATGAGATTTGACTCGACCCCCTCCCCCCCTTAAACATCTTACGTAATTCATGGATGCCCCCTTTTTAATTATTTATAATTAACAAAAATAAATGTATCTATTTTCCCCTCAGTCTATAAAATCGCGTCCATAATATACAACTTCTCCACTCATTCCTAGTCTGTACGTTACGCAACAGAATATAGTCCAATCGTACCTTAACATATGCTACGGCAGGTATATCTGACCTCAAACCCGTGAACATTGTTACCAAAGTCAACAGACAGGTTACTAATAGGGTTACTCTCGCAGGGATGGCATCCAAGTCTAACCAAAAACTGAACCATGAAAGAACCACAACAAGGGTTGATGGGGCGAAAGTTTGTATTAAATGGTGACCGATTTGCCTTTCAAATCGAAAATAGACCACCAACCTTGAGAAATTTCCTACAAAATATTACCAAATTAATAATACTTTAATAAACGTGATTGGTGCGAATTTTGTAGTTCTAAAAACATACCACTTTTTTCAGCTGTGTAAGCACATGTTTCTGACAACTGCAGCGGGAGTATATTATACTGTAGGAGCTTTAATTCTGGGCTCAAACTAACCCCAGAGCCCGACCACTGCAATAACATTTTATTGCTATTATATGAAACTGTAACACACCACAAAATCTTTCAAAGTAATTTTATAATTGTATGATTCAAGTATTTGGAATGGGATACAAAAACTGTTTGATTACTCACAACTCTCAACAGTGATTGGACATAACTGGGTGTCCATGGGGTAATGCTGGAACTCCATCTGACAAGCCACTATGGCGTGCATCCTTGCGGCATACCTGATGGTTTTGTTCCTAAATAACGTGACGGAGGAGAACTTGTGAGTCAGAGTTGCAATTTCTGCAAATGTGTATTGGTAAACGCACGGTTAAATAATAGAGGCAATTAATTTTTTACCAACTACTTTGGAATTTAAGAAATACAGATCCGGTTGCCATAGATTTTCGAAATAATTTGAGGGTAGCGTAATAGAATCGTCTCCATACTCAAACATTTCCTCCGGAATTTTTATCCTTGCATCCTGCCACTCTTGCTTAAGAAACATATCCATGCTACAAATTAGTTTGTAAGTATGTCGCAAGTGTTTTTTTCCATATTTAGATACCGAAAATCCATGTCTTCGACATTTATTGAGTTTATATCAACAACTCGCATGCTGAAATCTACCTCAATGGGTTGTCCACGCTTAGTAGGAGGCCTAATTTCTAAAATCAAGTTTAGATATTAAATAAATAACTTCGAGAACTAAGAAGCATCTACTTACCTTTTATGTAATGTTCTGGGATGATATTCTTTGTTTTGTTGTGTGAATCTGGATTTCTGGGCTTTGGTACGAGCGCATGGCCACCCAGAACAAGAGAGTTTCTAAAAACATGAATAATATCTACATAAATACTGTCTTTACATTGTTAACACTTTTATGGGCTTACATTTGTATATTGAAACAATAATTGTAGGTATATTGAAACTTCACTTGTTGTATAAATAACATCCAATTTTAACATATGTAAGTTGATTATTATTCAATGCGTATTAGTAAATAAAATACTGAAAAGTTTTTTTTAATAAAGCAATGCGTTATTCACCAGTGATTTAAATGTTTATTTATTTAAATTGTAGCTTAAAGTACCTAGTTTATTTTATTTAAATTTGATAAAATTTTGTATACAACTCGAACGTTTTAATCCTGCATTATGTATAAGCCTGACATATTTTGACACATTTGAGGCTTTTATGTCTATGATTCTTCTATATTGTCAATGTAATTAATGTATTATTTGCATTTCTGTTTAGAATAATAGTCAGTTATAAGTGTACAAATTATATAGTCCAAGAAATTAGTTTAGTTTCATCGTTCATCTATATATAGTTTTGTTAGCTTCAAAATTTTGACAAGACAACTGTGCGCCTTTTGTTCAATTTTATTCTTCATTATTTGAAAATAATGTTTTTATTATACTAATCAGAGCGCAAAAATGCCTTGTTGTGCAGCAGTAACTGCAAAAGGGGATTTTTATTGAAACTTTTTCCCAGAGTCCCACTGTCCCAGCAAGGAGAAAATAATAGGTTATCAAAACGAAAAGAGATCAATGGAAACCTACAGATTTTTCGTTTGTGTGTGGTAGAAATGTTTAAAGTACAGTCAGGTGCAGTTTATTTTTATAGTTAAGTATATATTACTTTGGGTGACATGCATAAAAATAAGTACCCACGTGCTATTTATTGTAACATTTGTCATTTTCTATTTTTAGTATATCTACTAAGTATATCTACTGTCAAACTAAGAACGAAATATATTTTAATAGTTTGATGTTGGTAGCTGAGGATGCATGATGCATGTGAACGTTTTCTTGATTCCTCCTGCTGCTCGTGATAAGTAGTCAAACAAACACAACGCACGAACAGTAAATTGTATTTATAAAGGTTCAATAATAAATATATCTTCTGTGATCTCGTAATATTACGATTGATTTCTACAACAACAAAACAGTTATCAGCTTTTCAAAAATGACAATATTTTGGATTAAATGTTTTCTTACGTGTTACATATGTATTTCCATAGTTACGAAAACAAGATCGATTAGTGCCTTTATTATTGCATTTGAAGTAAGCCTCAACATGGCGGCGGAGGCGTGGCCTATTATCGTATTGTCGCCACTGTCGTAATAACAGTGACTTTATGCTGCCATATATGAGGCAATAAGGTCGTCTGTGGGCAATAACTAATTTAGTTCCTGGGTAGGCAACCGTCAGTACAATGTGTCTCAAAGTGGCGTAGTAATGGGCTGTTCTCGCCACTGCACTGTGGGTCAGGATCAACAATTTCCGGTCAAAACTATGAAAATGAGTTTCATAGTTTTGACCGAAACTGATCGAAAATCCCGTGATTACACGAAAAATTGTTTAAAAATCCCAATATAATATAAATATATATATAAATAAATTGTGGAATTTTTCTGGTGGTGGAAATTAAAATAATTGTGTAAAATTCTGAAGTTCTGTATTTGTATAGATTACAATAAAAGAAGTTAACTTTTCGCTTAAATACACCTTTGCGTCTAGGGTTCTGTTTATCTATGGTCTAGGGCTGGAGAATTCAAATGAGGCAGGTACCGGTATAGGGATCATGGCCTCTTGCCCTTCGAAGAATAGTGTTTATAACCACTAATGAACATGCTATTTATCTGTTTTCATGAAGCCGAAATAATTGAACTCATTTTAGTTTTGACCGGAAATTGTTGATCCTGATTCCTGACCCACTGTGCACTCTGGTGAGGTGAGAACTGTATTATAGAAAAGTATACCTAATATGGATATCTCATTAGAGAAACGTATATTGGTATTATTAATGATATATACCCATATATATATATATATATATATATATATATATATATATATATATATATACATATATATATATATATATATATATATATATATATATATATATATATATATATATATATATATATATATATATATATATATATATATATATATATATATATACATATATATATATATATATATATATATATATATATATATATATATATATATATATATATATATATATATATATATATATATATATATATATATATATAAAGGGTCCGCCAATAGGGACGCTCGATCTTTGACAGCTCATGGCGGCCATGTTGTTTGTGGTAGAGTTGGCAAACGTAGTTGTTATTATTCAGTGTATCTTCACAAATCACCATGAACCAATTCAGCCGCGAGCAACATGTGCAAATCGTTAAAACTTATTACGAAAATCATTCATAGGTTCGAGCAACGTTCCGCGCGCTCCGCCAATTTTACGGTGCAATTGATCGTCCTGCTGAGTCGACTATCCGTCGTTTGATTAACAAATTCGAGGCAACCGGTTCGGTGAACAATCAGCCAACACCGACGCGTCGTCGAAACGTCCGATCTGCCCAGAATGTCGCCGCTGTGCGCGATAGTGTGCGTGAAAATCCGCGACAGTCAATTTCACGTCGCGCACAGGAACTCCGCCTTTCGGAAACATCACTTCGCCGAATCTTGCATCTGGATTTGGGCATGCATCCGTACAAGATCCAGCTGACACAAGAGCTCAAAATAAACGACCATAGACAGCGCCGTATCTTCGCTGATTGGGCTTTAGAGCAGTTGGAAGTCGACCCCGATTTTGGTCGCAAAATCATCTTCAGCGATGAGGCACATTTTTGGTTAAATGGGAATGTTAACAAGCAGAATTGCCGTTATTGGGCCGAGAACAATCCACAGGAGGTCCACCAGGTCGCAATGCACCCAGCAAAGGTAACTGTTTGGTGTGGATTTTGGGCCGGAGGCATCATCGGGCCGTATTTCTTCGAGAACGACGATGGTGTGTCCATCACGGTAAACGGCGAACGATACAGATCCATGATAACGAACTTTTTCTGGCATGAAATCGACAATATGGATGTCGAGGATATGTGGTTTCAGCAGGACGGCGCTACGAGCCACACAGCGCGCGCCACAATGGATCTTCTGCACGAGCGCTTCGGAGGAATGGTTATCTCGCGCGGAGGCGACATCAACTGGCCACCGAGATCGTGCGATTTAACCCCACTAGACTATTTCTTGTGGGGTTTTCTTAAATCACAGGTCTACGCAAACCAACCACAAAACACTGATGCCCTCAAAGTCAACATACGCCACGCCATCGATGAAATACAGCCCGATTTGTGCGCCAGAGTCATTGAAAATTGGACTTCTCGTATGCGCGCCACCCAGCGAAGCCGAGGTGGACATTTGACCGATATTATTTTCTATACATAATGCCTTCGAATAGTCTTTCAAACAAAAAATAAATTTCATTTATACCTCTCACACAACTTGCTTTATTTCATTTTAAAGATCGAGCGCGCTTATTGGCGGACCCTTTATATATATATATATATATATATATATATATATATATATATATATGTATATATATATATATATATATATATATATATATATATATATATATATATATATATATATATATATATATATATATATATATATATATATATATATATATATATATATATATATATATATATATATATATATATATATATATATATATATATATATATATATATATATATATATATATATATATATATATATATATATATATATATATATATATATATATATATATATATATATATATATATATATATATATATATATATATATATATATATATATATATATATATATATATATATATATATATATATATATATATAAATATGTCTCTATGGTATTATGGTATCTGGATATATAGTGCCTTCATATCATTTGAATACATTTTATCATAAAAGGTATGTTTGCCTTAACTTTTTCTTTATTTCTACTTTAAAAAAAACCATATACCTATATGCTTAACTACCTACTTAAGTTTGTATTAAAAAAATTAAATTAAATATAATAATTACCTACCTAATATTTTTTTTACTTACATGATACCAAAAGTCACTATGGCTCTAACAGCTACCTCGCAGATCATTGCGGCTTGAATCTGGGCTCACAGCACTGGCAATAAGACATCAACGTGAGGTATTTAAATCGCATAACGCATAACAATTAGCAGTATTATCACCACACTAATATCTAAAGTCAGCATATACATGTATACGTTGTACATATTATATGTACTATATGTACCTATATATTCTTGTAGTATCGGTATTCAACTAATAAACTGACCATCTCCAACTCTACGGCGCTTTTTTTTTATAAAATGGGTGACTCAACTCGCGATTAATAGGGAAGACAGTGATCATGTCCCAATTTAAGTGAGGAATTGTGAGCACAAAAATTAGCGTTTTTAAAATTCATTGGATAAACCGTTTCACTTCCTGTGATGCTTCGTTAAAGCCTAATTAAGGTACAATTTATTAATTGGGGAGGACACAAACCCATAATTCTTAGGTAGCGCAAGTGCCGTCTTCCAAGCGCTTTAAAGTCGAAGAAATTCGCCAATAGGATACCAACTGTAGACCAGATGAATTAAAAATGTTACGAAACTACCATGTAAAAATCCATGTTTTCTGTGGACAACTAAGTAAAATTTGGATTTATAAAGAATGAAAAATGTGAACTAGTACGGCGTCATTATACGTCACATTTTGATTCCTGTGCCGCCTTTCCAAATGTTAAATATGAGTTTTGTCTGCTCTTGACATAGTTGACTAGCATTTTTTCTATTTTGTTGTGTTTGAAAACAATTTCTAGTGGATTTATGCGCATTTTCCATTGACATGAATAGGTAGGGGACATCGG
The DNA here is from genome assembly GCA_964058915.1 of Tetropium fuscum. Taxonomy (NCBI): domain Eukaryota; kingdom Metazoa; phylum Arthropoda; class Insecta; order Coleoptera; family Cerambycidae; genus Tetropium; species Tetropium fuscum. The sequence goes on along the minus strand of CAXKVY010004650.1, from coordinate 10,963 downwards.
GGCAGAATAGGGCATCGGGATAGAAAGGAGTCGATATTTGCCGCTACAGACATTGAATATTGCTAGCTCCCTCTGTCGCCAATTATTAGAAGTTCATGCCCAGTCGGCAACCAGAGGTACAAAAACGTAAGGATGATCCAAATTTTGTGGTTGACAAAATAGCTGGTGTGTTTCTAGCAATAATCAGTGTGTTTTTAGCAAGATGAATAGTTAGAACTGGTTGCGTATTTAAAGAACCTCTCAATGAAAGAACCAAGAGGGCTAGCCTATCAGCTAGCGGGTCGAAACGGGTGCGAGCATCCATTGAATGAACAGACAGAAATGGCAGGGGAAGATTGGGCCCAATCTTTTATGAGGTATGAGGCGTCATCAGGAATTAAACTTAAGAAAGTCCGAGGCAACTTATGGATCACGTGCGATGGGGTTCGACAGAGTAGCAGTTGCCCAGCTTTTACATTATTAAATTAAGTTATTATTGAAAAAAATTACTGGCGAAAGAATTTATAATTGCGACGAGAGTATAATAATAATTTCTAAACAGCATTTATAAATTATTGCAAATAAAGGACAAAGTTAGGTAGGCGTATTGCCTTCTACTGAGCGTGGCAACAAGGCAGTGAACTATATACTACGTAACTGGAACGGCCCGACAGTGCTATCAAGTATCGATTTTTGAGGCACATTTATTATTGAGTGAAAGAAACAATAAAAGGGGATGTTGTCTCTGTCGCACGCGTATCATCTTACGAGTGGTGGTGGTATAAGAATTTTAATTAGCATAATTTTTTAGTTTTTATATATGTTCAGTTATTCAAGTAAAAATATATCAGAAATTGACTTAAAAACATATCGAGACGATTCTCACAAAAATAACGGTATAATTAATAAAAATATAATTAAGAGCGAAGTACAATTCCTTTACATTAATGCGTAAGACAAAGACGGCCAAACATTTTATGCCCCTTCTCTTTCTACCTAAAAACTTGCCTAGAATAGAAATTTGTAGTATATAGTTCACTGCAACAAGGTAACTACCGAAATTTGTTGTTCCGCTGCGGGGAATTTCATGCCTCCAATGTTGATTTTCTCCCGAGTAAAGAAACGACAAGAATTCGAACTTGGTTTGCCGCCTGGTGGTTGGGCTGAGGCTAATGAGTCTGGATAGATGACTATAGAAGTGTTTTTGGCGTGGTTTAAAACGTTCGTTACATTTTCTAATGCAAAAAAGGAAACTCCAGTTCTGTTACTTTTTGATGGGCATGCATCTCATACTAAGAACCTGGAAGTTATAGATCTTGCACGTGAAAACAGTGTTATTTTATTGTGTTTTCCACCTCACTGTTCACACAGGCTTCAGCCTCTAGATGTGGCATTCATGAGACCTTTAAGTCTGTATTACGAAGAGGAAGTGTGAAAATGGTTGCGATTCGACCCAGGCAGTCATTACTTTATTCCAAATATCCACTTTATTTGGGCAAGATTTTGTTAATGCTGCGAATAGGAAAACCGCCCTAAAAGGTTTTGAAAGAATGGGAATTTGGCCAACAAATGAGGGTATCTTCACTGACGACCACTTTTTACCAGCCGAGACAACAAATATTCCCATTGCTACTACACAATCTTATCTTACTCCAGTCAACCTCCAGAAAATAAAAATTCCTTGAATCCTCCCTCAACTCCACCTAGCAAAGCCACAATAGGAATACCCATAGCAACGAAATTCAAAATGACCCTCAACCCCAATGTTCCTGAGTTCCAAATGCTCCAAAAAAATAGCACCTCAAGTTTTCCAGCCCATTAGCCAGAAGATGTTATGCCAATACCAAAAGTAGATGCCATTAAACGAACGTACAAAGCAGAACTGACTGAACGAACGTACAAAGCAGACAAAAAACTACATGCACTAGGTACATACTACCTGTCTAGACCACGGACTACGTGACAAGGCCTTTAAAGGCCGCTATGAGTTATTTTTGGGCGTATGCGTACAATAAATCCATTGTTCTATAAATAATATTATAGAGGCTTCTAAACACCTACAAATGGTACAAATGCGAAACAACTAATGAATAACAAATGAATTACCTATTTTGTCTAAAAATGTTGTGGGGCGTATGTCACGCTACATAGGCATTGAATCAAGATACATCATCATATCCGTTCGTATATACCTAAGTAGAACTGTCGATAATCTAAATACATTTAATTAACTTCCAAACACAAGTCACAAATGTTTACAATGATAAATGACTATAGCAAATAAAGCACTCTTAATTACTTGTTAGGTACTTGGCCTTGTCTCTAAAAACATTTAAACTAAACGATCGGCTGGCCTTATAATATACTATTTTCAAGGTTCTGGAAACTTCACTGGAAGCTTCTCGATTATTTAGCGCCATTCTAGATTGTTCTCAATTATTACATCCCATTCTATAGATTATATACGTCTCGAAGAGTTAATTCTACAGGGGATAGTCCATATGTTCTACCACAACTTTGCTAATGAAAATGGGCCAGGGGAGTATCTCGGTTACTTGAAGTCCTAGAGTGTTGATATTTTGCCTTTGGGGGGTTGTATCTGACACCCCCAGATGCGATGTTGCCACATTGTCGGATGCGGTGTTGCCAGATTGTGCAGATTTTCAGTATATCGTCCACTATCGCTTCTGCTGATTTCGTAACATTATGCTTTAAGAAATAACTAGATTTGTTTGAGCATTAAAAAAAACTACTAGACACAGAAATAACAACAGGAAATACAAAATGTGGTTGTAAAAGTAGAAGCCATAATAAAAACTTCAGATTCTCTTAAATTTCTTTTGAAAATATTTATTAAATAAATGTCAGGAGTATTGTGAGCGTTATTTGGTACGAATCTTCAGTTGACTGGGCGAGAGATCTAAGTGCCATATTGTCAGTAGAGGCGCTTTAAGAAACTCCCCAGCGTGCCTGGATTGTTGCAGTCCGGCGTAAGTCTACCATTGCTGGACAGACAAGCTTCTCCGCAAGCCCTTCCTTGGAAGTACGGGCCGAACATTTGCTTACATTGCACGCAGTTGCTGCGAACAGAAGACAAAATAAAGTTCAATGCATTCAGCCAGCCACAATATTTTCTAAAGAAGATCACTTTTAATTTTCAACATTCCCAATTATATAAACTATAAGCGGTATTTATTAATGTTTAAACATAATTTTTGGAATATACCTACTCTATGTTTTAATTTCTGAAAGGTGATGCAATAAATGTCATTTTGAGAAAATCTTGCTACGCCACTGGCCGGTCCTGTGTATGCAGATTAAGAAAAGATGAAAGCTTCCGTAATTCCGTATGACAGCAGTCAAAATTTATATAGTGTTTTTGTTCGATATCTAACTGGAGCAAAAAATTGTGCGGCATTTTACAAAGAAAACCCGTACCAATTACTACGGAAGCGGAAAATCACATCACTATGCAAAACAAAAGGATATTTAGTGTTAAATTGTATACCGCCACAATTTCTTGTGAACAGAACTAGAGTCTCCAGTCCGCGGCTTACCATATCAGTCGCAATCCCTCTTCAACTCATAAAAATCCCATTTCCCTTCTCGCTCACTTAGAGGACACCTGCATGCACAAGCCGGCGATTTACTGGCTTTACTGCTAAGTGGCGTATCATCATGCACAACCAAAGTGAAGTGACTTCAAAAGATGTCTTATTATGTCATATTCATATATGTGCAAAACTTTAAGCCAATAAATTATTTAGTTTTGAATGTATTTAAAATATATTGAAAAAAATTTGCATGCTGCATGTATAATTTAGTGCTCCATTTAGTCAATAACAATTTAAAATAAAAGAAATAAATTAAATTGCTATTGCCCAGCAAGGACCACGGGGAGGTCCCTGGCCCTTTGCCAGGATAGAACGTTAGGTTACTTATTATTAGTATAGGTAAGACTGTTAATAAAATTTATAACAAATTAACTCATCAATTTGCGCGATATGTTATTATTTGCACATATAGTTACACTCATGTTGGTATTTTTAACTGTCACTTATTAGTAGCACTCTTCACAAAAACTCACATCAGAAATTCATATAACTATTCACTATCTGAAAATAAGTAACTTTCACTACTGTCTTCATTTACAGTTATTATCACTGGTTTAACGGGAGTATCCGGAGTATCCTTCATAATATGGAGATCCCACATTCTTGATTCCGCCTTCTTCACATAGTCTATACATTTGATCCAGTTGGCCGCATTTACTTCTTTGATTGTACCATTGAGAAGTTTTTTCACACCAGCTAACTTAATGTTGTATTTTCTCTAGCAACTTTCCCTTTTATTTGCGCCCAAATAAGCTCAATTGGGTTCAGTTCGCAGTGATATGGAGGCAATCGAATTACCTCCATTCCTCTTGCTTTGGTCATTTCATCCACTACATACTTCTCGAAAGCTGGAAAATGTTCTTGCCAGTGTAAACAATTCAGCTTTAAGTAGTGAATCATCGTGTTCAATGTTTCTTTCTTCCAGCTAGTCTTTAATTTGCCCTTTCCGCCATGTAGTTGTGGGCAGCTGTTCTGTTCTACGGGAATGATAAGATTATTGTTTTTCATTTTATATCCTTTATTAGGATAATTGCGCACGGCACTGAGCACCGCAGTTCATTACAAACTAATGGACTGCGATGCTCATATCAAATGAAAGCAGTATAGCACGGCCTTCTCTATACTGAATTATTCCACTCCAACCACTCTTTACCAAAAGCTTTTAGCACGTTCTGGAATGTGCCTTTTAGAACAGTGCCATCTCGTGGATTTCCTTTTGAGCTACATCACTTATAATAGTGTTACAGATAAAAATATTTTCTGATAGACTTTCTGAGTTGTTTTATGTAAAAATATTAAAATGGCAATTTTGTGACTTGTGCCAGTCTTGCTCGGAACTAACGATTTGTTCTAGATCTTTGCTTTTACGTATTTTATGTATTTGTTCTAAGCTTTTACATCATGCTGCGTGTACAACTTAACATACAAAATATTTTCAATATATTTTAAATACGTTCAAAACTAAATATTTTTTTGGCTTAAAGTTTTGCACATATATGAATATGACATAATAAGACATCTCTTGAAGACACTTCACCCTGGTTGCGCATGATGATACGCCACTAAGCAGTAAAGCCAGTAAATCGCCGGCTTGTTCATGCAGGTGTCTTCTAAGTGAGCGAGAAGGGAAATGGGATTTACATGAATTGAAGAGGGATAACGACCGATATGGTAAGCCGCAGACTGGTGACCCTATAGTTTTATTCACAAGAAATTGTGGCGGTATACAATTTTACACTAAATATCCTTTTGTATTGCATAGTGATGTGATTTACCGCTTCTGTAGTAATTGGTACGGGTTTTCTTTGTAAAATGCCGCACAACTTATGGCTGTAGTTTGTATATTAAACGAAAACACTATAATGTCTATTTAATGTCTAATTCAAAGTGAAAATGATAATATTTATACATATAGATGCATATATAAAAAAAAATGAGCGAGTCTGCTAGTACTCGAGACAATAATGCCATACAACAATTGCCATACAATGGTCATGACAATATTCCACCTACACCCTAATATTATAACTGCTACACGAGCCCTGAGTCCATTGTACTTGTACTTGCATCATGTGCACGCTAACCGCCGTCCTAACAAAGCACCAGGTATACGAGATTTAACAAAGCATATAACAGTCATTGATGGCGTAGCGGTTCAAGCCCCGCTTTCCAAACCAGTGATCGCTGGTTCGATACTCACGATCAGGACTTACCACTTCTCATAAGGTAGGCAACACAACACACTCACACACCATGGATGTTGTACAGTGGCTTTATACTAGTCACTGTAGGAGGTTGGTGCTGTAGACGCCATCTATCAGGTAGTAGCTGAATTTAGTAGGTAGGTACTGTGCATGATAATTGGTGGGTTATGATGTCACATCCGCTTTCACATTTCCGTCTTATTTCCCGAAATTTACCCTCATATCGCCGTAATAGATGTTCACACATCAAAAATTCCAAAAAATATGCTTTACATTTTCTATAATACTGGCATATCTTGAATTGAGAGATAATTTTATTAAATACAGGGGTTAAAATAATATTAGAATACAATAAAAACATCTGCAATATAAAGTTAATTCCTTTATATTTCTAAAAACAAAATTTTAAATATCTATCTTACTATCTTACTTAAGACATAAAATAATCAATATTTTACAAAATTAAATTTTAAAATTGTCTCCGGAAAAATCTTAGTTTTTGTATGTATGATATGTGCCAGTCTTGCTCCGGACTAACGAAATATAAAATATATAAAAGTAATAATAATAAAAAATGTTTGCAATTTAAGTCGTCATTTCATTCGGCGACACCCCTCTACTTAAAGTGGTCTAGGCTGAGCCCTGCTAATATCTATAATTATTACTTTGTAATTATTTTTATATGGTGCCATCCCATTATATGCATTGCTTCTCGATTTGTGACTTGGTCACATGAAAAATACAATACCGTAATCCAGTTTTCGTAAAAAAAACAAGACCAATAATTTGCTTGCAAAGCAATTCGACTAGAAGGTGCCAGGTATGGTGTCTCCACTCATAGGCTGTTGTGGCTAGGGCTTTCAACCAACGGCTCCTAGACCGTACCGCGAAAATCAGACGCGTCCCTCGGGTGGTTCATAGATGAGTGCACTATACGTCCCGCGCTCGTAAATAATAGCAACCATTGCTAGTCAAAATCGGAAAAACATTTTGAAAACGTCAGTCGCGCGATTTCATCAGCAACACGAAAAATCGCGCCAGTGTTGTGCGGAGCCGTTTATGAAATCAGAACTGAGTCCGGAGGCCCCAATATATCTCCCTCCACCACTGAGAAATGTGACCAACACCAAGTCCTCCTCGTCAGCTAAATCCACCCCGTCCAAAGAGCCCCAGTGCTCCAGGTATTCCAGGAAATCGGTGAGGCAGTTCAACAGCGCGCCGAACAGTCCGAGGCCCATTCTTGGCACGAAAATTCCATTTCCCAGGCCGATTTTGGGCAGGAAGAGCGAGGGGGAGAAGGACGACGCTGACGAATACATTGGGAAGGAGTTCAGATCGATGACTAGGAGCTTTTCCAGAATTAAGTTAAAGGATGACTGCGGCTCTCCTAGCAAGGCAGGAGCTTGCTGCCGCTGATTTTATAGAGTAGACAGTTTGTATGTGTTAAAGTTGGCGCTCTTGTGTATTATTTTTTCTTATAATATGATACCAGAAAACAGTGCAATTTATTTGTTAGCGTATTGAATGAATTCTTTATATTATGTAAGTACTACGGAGTACGTGCGCCTTTTTCGTTAAGGGTATTGGTTATATAAGATAGTTGCGACGCTCTTATCAAAATCTATAACTATAGTAATGGTATTATTTGAATTTAAATTCCATTAGATACTTACGTTATACATACTGAGAGTGAGGCAGCAAGAGCTAGATCTTCTTCGATTATCATAATTATCGTTGATAACAGCAAGCCCATAATATACTTCTGAAATTAAGTTATTATTAATTTACAATTTGGGAGGGAAGGTGGGCATAATTCACTATCTTTATTTTATCAAGAACTTCCCAAAATGGTCACATTTTAAATGGGGTACCTTTATCGCTTAATTGTGCCGCATGTTGCTGTTGGCGCGAGCATCGACTTTTTATTCAATTTATATCGTAGCTAGTATAAGAACCAATTACATATCGCCAATGACATATGAAGGTATAAATAAGTCTCTGATATCGCTATTGGACACGGTATGACACCGAACCGTTGAACCGAACCCCTGTCAGTCCCAAAATATAAAGATATTGGAAAAATTGGAAATGGTAAAAATCAGACTGGACCGGTAAAAATGTTTCCCGATATACCTATGATTTTTACCGATACGCCTATTATTTTTTCTTTTGCATATGCACTGACGAGGTTTCTCTGGAATAAAAGACCCAGCATCCTCAGTTTCTTATAAGACTTTACACGGAGTACCTATCTATTTTTAAGGGCAAAAGCGGTTTTCAATTTAACAATAATAATAAATAATAATACCCCACTGACATTAATGAGACTTGATAGGTATCCGTTGCTATGAAAACATAATTGGTTTCCAAAAATGCAACTAGATTTTCTCTTATACCTAATGTAATATCTATGCTATATATCTATTTAGATATATACTATCTATGCTCTTAACGTTTTATTTTTATCGAAACGACCATGGCAAAACGGACGCCATCTCTATTCAGTGTCTAAAGTAACTTGAATTCTGAAACTATAACCTCCAAAATATCGTCATGAATTCGCCATTCGGGTCATCGGGGCAATAGTCGAGGAAATAAAGCACTAAAAACTGCTTGTCTATCGATTTCTTGAGGAGTAAAGACTACAAACGGTCATGATATTCGTGATCAGCGACCCCCAAAACCTCCCGAGTAAGTAAAGAGTTTCGACTTTATGTTACGAATTCCCATAAAATTCCCTAAAAACCCCCGAGTAGCAAAACTGGGCTCATTTCCATCAATATTTACCGAGTTGATTTTTTTTATTTATGGTCTCTTCGAGATGCACTTCTAAAATGCATATTTTTCTATGCAAAATTGCATTTTTTCAAAATGAATTCATCAATTTAGTTCACAAAGTTTGTAGACGGTCTTACGAATCGAACGCACAAAAACGCATTAAGATCCATCTTACTGGTCAAAAAATCGGAAGTTCATTGCTTTATTTTCTCGACTACAATATTTTGAAGAATATAAGGTTGTATTAAATGCTAAATAATATCAAGGACTGTTTTTCGTGGTGCCATGTTTTCGTGTAAAAACCATTCTGCATCTCCCGATATGGTTTAAACTTTAAACAGTGAATATTAAATCTTCTTTTATATAATGATATTGTAAAGGTACACAGCAATAGAAATTTTTAAAATTAAAATGGCAACATGAACCTAATTGAATTTAGGGTAGGGTTGCACATGATCAATGACGGTTTTTATAATTAATTGTTTTTTAACGGATGGCATGAGAGTGTGGTAATTATTGTAATCGAGTGTGGTAATTATTGTAATCGAGTGTGGTACTCGTTTGCCTGGGCAGTAGTTTAATATTCAGTGTTAATAAAGTCAAAAAAGTGTGTCGTTTTTAAACTAATTTAATCAAACTTCTGCGTCGTAACGTGTAACCATTGGTTGGGTGCCATATAATTGCATCGTGACTCGTTGACACATCGTTTTTTTTAACAGTGCCCACCAGCGAAAAAAAGTTAATTTGCTTACCATTATTCCTCCGGAGACGAGCGGGAAACACAAAATGACAATTGCAACCCCATTGCTCTATTTTATACGGCGTCGCCCTGATGGGGTTTCATTATTTATAGACACAGTTCATCATAACACATCATTACGAATAAAATTGTTGAAAACAAGGTGCTTGTTAAGGAGGAAAATCTTATTAGTCTAGTCGACAAGTTTAAAAAGGTGTTACTTCTTGAAACAGCTCTTAAAAATATGTGCGATAGCTCATTGTATTCGGAATGACGCCTAGAAAAATATATCGAAATGGTTTATTAGCACATAAAAAAATGCAAACGTTATAAACAAATTAAGATGGAAAAAGAAAGGCATTTATATTCGCTTATAACTCAAAAATTATAAGTGATAACTGAAATCTGAAAAGAGATTCCTGAAGAAGAGGAAATTTCCTATAAAAAAGTCCGCACTCCCGGAATTCTATCTCCATTATTTTAATTCAACGCTGAACATTTGGCGCGAGGTGCTCCTCTAGGATATTACGAGATACGCGCGCCGCCTCTGAAGATTGTAAAGGGTGTCTCAAAATTAATTAAAGATTTGAATTTGCCGCCATTTGTGCAGTAAAGTGTTGGCAACCCTAAACAAAAAACAATTCGATAGCTGAGAGTTTAGGGTTAGTAAAAATGGAGCGTTACACGATAGAACAACGTGTCTTCATTATTGAACAATATTTCAAAAATAATGAGCTTGGCGGCCGAAGTTCGAAAATTTCATACAAAATATGGTCGGAATAGTGTTTTAACTTCGTCAACTGTGAAGAGATTAATTAATTAAAATTCAGGGAGACTGGATCCGTTGGAAACGCCAAACACACTGGTCGTCCAAGAACAAGCCGTTCAAATGTCAATATCAAAGCAGTGTGTGAGAGTGTCGGTGACAATCAAGGAACCTCAATTCGGCGTCGTGGACAAGAATTGCAAATTTCAAGAAGCTCTCTACAGCGTATACTCACTAAAGATCTGTGTCTCCATGCTTCCAAAATTCAACAAAACGCAACAACTGAAGCCTAATGACCATGCACAGCGAAGAGAGTTCGTTGGATGGATTATTGAACACCAACAAATGGATGCTGATTTTTCGAGCAACATCATCCTAAGCGATGAAGCACATTTTCACCTTGATGGCTTTGTTAATCGCCAAAATTGCCGCTTTTGGGGTTCTGAGAACCCAGGCTGGTCAAGCAGTGACTGTTACTGGTGCTCGATATCGCGACATGATAACACAGTTCTTTCTGTCGAAATTGGATGATATTGATGTGGCCAATATGTGGTTTCAACAAGACGGTGCCACATGCTATACAGCCCGTGAAATAATTCAATTACTGCATGAGACCTTTCCAGACCGTGTACTCTCTCGTTTCGGTGATCAGAATTGGCCCCCTAGATCGTGTGATTTAACACCATTAGATTTCTTTTTATGGGGTTATTTGGAATCACAGGTCTATGTCAACAGGCCCACAACCACCCGTGCATTAAAGGAGGAGATTCAACGCTGCATCAACGAAATTCAGCTACATTTATGCAGAATGGTCATGGGAAATTTCGACAAACGAGTGCGTATGTGCATGCAAAGCCGTGGAGGCCATTTGCCCGATGTGTTA
>CAXKVY010004649.1:0-22453 GCA_964058915.1 Tetropium fuscum | reverse complement strand
AACGTCAAGCCACTACGTACCACTAAAATAGGGTTATCCTTGCAGCAGGAATATGAATTCCTATTGTAATTCCTAATTTATATGACAATACTGCAAAGGATTTGTTAAGGTACTGCAATACGATGCAATTGAAATTGATATAGGATTGCCAAGTATTTCAAAGGATTTTATAAGGTACTGCAATGCAAATGCAAATTAAATTTACAAAGGACTGTCAAGTACTCAAAAGGGTTTTATATGGTATTGCATCATGATGTAAATGAAATTTTTATAGGACTGCCAAGTACGTGAAATGATTTTGTGAGGTATTGCAATATTATGCAAATTAAGATTATTTAGGGCTGCTAAGTACTTCAAAGGATTTTATGAGGTACTTCAACATAATGTAAACGATATTTATATAGGACTGGCAAATACTTCAAACGATTTTATAAGGTACTACAACATGACACAAACGAAATTTATATAGGACCGCCAATTACTTCAAAGTATTTAAAGGGTACTGCAACATGATGTAAATGAACTTTATGTATGGCCGCCAAGGACTTGAAAAGATTTTACAAAGTACTACAACGTGATACAAATGAATTTCATATAGGACTGCCAAATATTTCAAATAATTTTATAAGGTACTGCAACATTGTGTAAATGAAATTTATATAGGACTGCCAAGTACTTAAAATTATATTGTAAGGTACTGCAACATTATGTAAATTAAATTTATATGGGACTGCCAAGTAGTTCAAAGGATTTTATAAGGTACTGCAACATGATGTACATGAAATTTATATGGGACTGCCAAGTACTTAAAATGATTTTGTAAGGTACTGCAACATTATGTAAATTAAATTTATATAGGACTGCCAAGTACTTCAAAGGATTTTTTAAGGTACTACAACATGATCCAAATAAAATTTATATAGGACCGCCAAGTACTTCAAAGAATTTAAAAGTTACTGCAACATGAGCAATCTAGGACTGCCAAGTACCTGAAAGGATTTTTTAAGGGACTGCAACATAATGCAAATGTAATTTATGTAGGACTGCTAAGTACCTCAAATGATTTTATAAGGTACTGCAACATAATGTAAATGAAATTTGTATAAGACTGCTAAGTAGGTACTAGGATTTTATAAGGTACTACAATATGAACCAAATGAAATTTATATAAGACCGCCAGGTACTTTAAAGATTTTAAATGTTGCAGTACCTTTTACTGCAACATTATGTAAATATAGGACTGCCAAGTACTTTAAAGGATTTTATAAGGTACATGATGCAAGGTACTACATAGTCTAAGCTGAAATAAAAATGCCCAAAATTCTCTGTCTCACCACCGTATGTACTACGGAACACTTCAAGGTAATACAACGTACTACGGAACACTGCAAGGTAATACAGCGTACCGCAAGAATGTAATACGGATGGTGATATGATGGGTTAACCACGAATCGAAATTGTGTAGGTACATATTTTGCGCAAAAAATAAATATAGGTATATAGGACTGCGAATGTAATAACAATGCTCTCGATCTTCTCGATTTTTTCTTTTTTTCTTTAAATTTTATCTAGCGAAAATTACGGAAAATTATATTTATTTTATATTTTGGTTGCTATATCACCTTATTAAAATTAGTAAGTTAATTAGTACTAAACATTATGGAGTGTTTTTCTATTTTTTTCTGGTTTATCCAAATTTAAAATCTATTAAAACGTTTTCTATTAAAATACGCCAAATAATATGTTATTTAAAATAAGTAGATACAGAAAAGAAAATGTACAAACTATGTTCCGTTGTAAATATATCGATTGCCTTTCTGTCGCTATTACGATTTGACAATTACTTTTCTCGGGTATCCTATACTATTATTATATTTTTACAAAATGCAAATTATAATAGCTATTATTATCATTTGTATTATTTTATTATATAATTTTATAATTTCTGTTTCATACAGGGTGAATTTGAATTACAGGCGAATATTTCAATATGCAATATCGAAAAGAGTGACAAATGATTCCGCGTAGTTTAAATAAAAATTCGATAGAGGAGGTGTGAATGAAAATCCCCGTTAATTCGACCCGTAGGAAAGACAATGTAATACTGAGGTTCTATAATGCCGTCGCACAAACTCCTCTAGGAAGTTATAATCGCGATGTTGCCACGGTTAGCATAAATACAGTAAATTATAAATATTTACCGAATTTGTATTACCATAATTATTCCAAATGTATATTATAATTTCTAGTACACGCTTCCATTCGTCGACGCATAGAAGCACGTACCCTATCAAGTATATTCCCTACAAGGGAATATGGCGATGCAAATGTTCGTATATTTCAATATAGTGTTCCCTTGTTCTAATCGTATTACCCCAGCTTCCACGTATATAAGCACTCTCAGTTAGTTCGGCATTTGTCAAAAAAAAATTAATTGTCATTTAAATATCAATCGGTACACTCATAAAATACACACAGCAATTATCCACAATTATTACAATAAATATTCGCTTCCTATATCAATACACTTAATATTAATTTTTCAATTCGCGGCCATAGTAAAATGCAAACTGCCAGACGGAATACACAGACACCTGCTAAAACAAGGTCAGCAACCCAACTTCCAGAAGCTCAGTGAACTGGTTCGCGTTCATTGACCTTCAAGCCATATGCAGAATGCACATTTTAACCAAATTGTTTTCCCACGTTATTTATGAAATATTTTTGAAAATACTGTTATTGTCATTATTTTAAAGTTATGAAACACAATTAAATAATCGTATGTATTTTACATTTCTTTCTATTTTCACCCAATTTACATTTAATATGGCAAAAATTATTTACATTTATATTTAACCGACAAAATATTTCTTACACTATTATATATTATGAGTAGGATGAATTCTGACATTGAAACTTATTAGTATGAAAGTAGCTCAATTTTTCTCTTTTCAATTTCTGAAACAGAAGTTTTATCAGATTAAGAATGGTAGCATGAGAGTTTTCCCTAGTTAGTGAACGCTGGAAGTTCGATAGAGAATGCATCAATGTGCCCAAGTGAGTATCAATTCAAAGTAGTTAATTCATCCAGTAGTATTTGGTAACCAGGTCAAGGGGTTTTGTTGATTGCGTGTCTTTGGCTGTTCAGTAAAATATTAAATATTATAAACTACTAAGTCTACGTCTATAAACTACTAAGTCTACGTCTATAAACTACTATATTATAATAAACTAAGTCTACGGCGGTAAAAATATTTTGATAATACAGTATTGCCCGAAATAAACAGTACTGAAACTAAGTTGGCGGTGACTATGCGTGCGCCGTCGTACCCACGTCAGCTAGTATAAACATGTCGAGTAAACCTTAAACAATTAATTAGTAGAGCTTATGTATTAAACATGGTATTAAGTACAGAGGAAAAAGCTTTTCTGGTGGAGCATTATTCTCGATCGTACGGAATCTGGGGACGCAATGGTGCAAGTCTGCGATACGTGTGTGATCAATTCACACAACAGTTTGATAAACATTCTCTTACGTTCACTTTTGTCAATTGACCATTTAGATATCAAAAGGTCGTTGTAGGTACATAATTCTGATTCAATCTATTAGGGAAATCGACGGCTCTCTTCCTCTAACTTTTATTGTTTAATCTCAAGGAATTTATGTCACAAGTTTAGTAACGACACATCGTGTTGTGGTATTTTTCATAGAACATTATTGATTAGTGTCAGGATATAGTAGCCACATGTCCTTATTCTGTGAACGCGTTTAGGATGTCAGCAGTTTTATGGCACATGACGTAGCCAATTTCTCTTTCCGTTTTCTTTTTTCCTCGTGAACGAGTGGTAACGCGACACATTTCAAGTTTAAAAAGTGTTTTCTTATAAGAATAAATACGTTATTATTTCCACGATAATGTGGGATTTAATAAGAAAATCACTGTGGTGTGTTTTTGTGGTTTGTTAGTCGCACACATTCGACGGTATATCGGTTTCAACTTCTTGAAATAGGTAAGCGATTTAGGCAACCTTTCGAAGCAGCTTCCATCAACACAACTTCTTACGCCAAATGTAGGTCGCTCCACCTTGCAACCTCGCCATCTAGTAACCTCGAGATCTTGTACCTTTGATATCTTGTAACCCTGGGCACCTTTGTAACATTGGCACTTGTAACCTGGTAACTTGGGAACTTCATCTGTAACTCCACCTCAAACCATCGTTGGATTTGCCTGCACCGAGTTGAAATCTATCAACTACATGAAGAGACTTGCTGAAGACTTGCTGAAAAGACCCACCTGACTGGACGACTTCCTGCCACTCAGATATGATTAGTTTAAGCGTACTCCTTTAATGATTCTTGATACTACTATGGTAAGCACATATAGATAATGATTAACTACCGTTTAAACTATCATTCTACTTGGCTTTACCTAAATAAATTTTCATAGTGTGCGAATAGGTACCTGAAGGATGCCGATACTTAGATAGTATGGTATGTTTATTTCCAAATATAAATTGAATATGTATTTACCTGTATACTTTCGCTATTTTGATAATATCTTTACTTAGGTATAGTCCTATTTCTTGTTAATATTGATTGTGGGAAGGTCATAGTGCACTTTGACATCGACACAATAGTAAGTACCTAGAGGTGTACGATGTTGATAAAATATGTGTTTATATGTGTTGATTTAAAAGATATGTGTATAATACTACATTTTGGGATTTAGTTCGAAATTAGGGTCCGTATAGACCTACAATTTGATTTGTATGCAATCTTGAATGTAATTTGACTTTACCTTCCCTTTCACTTCCATTAATTTTTTGTATAACCATCGATACAATTTTTAGTCCAAAATTTTAAATTAAACTTACCATACTCTGTCTTTCTTATTTTTCTTTCATCCAGAAATTACAGAAAATGCCGAGAGTAGGTTCGATTCCTAGGATAATTGGGGACTATCTGACTTGGTTGCGAATAGTCAGTGGCGTCCATGGTTAATTAGTGACTACGGTATCCACCGAACTTTAGGCTGAGCTAGCTTAGGCAAACTTTTATTACCCACTTTAATCACTGTTGGATGTGCTATGGTTGGTAATAATTCTCCCAGTAATACCGTAATTTTAATGGTGTTGAAAAATTCAGAAATACTGGCGGTGTATTGTGCCAAGTCCCAACACAGTTCACATCAACAATAACCCTGAATACGTTCTTGAGCAGATTTTATAAAATCTGAACGTCTGTCAGCGAAAAACAGCGTTGCAATTAGGTTTTTAAGATAACGAGGGACATTTTACAAACAAAATCATATCATGATTTACTGACTTCTCTTATGCTTCACATTCGCCAGGCCTCACCCCTCAGATGCATACATTTAGGGCATGACCAAAGATGCCGTCTTCAGAAGGTCACCACAAACCACCGATGAATTAAAGGATTCCATTCGAGCCTTCGCAGAACTGATACAACCCTTAATCGGCAACATGACGACCAACTTTCCAATTTATATTTTCCAACTATTTACGAGTCGAAAGTATTAGGATAAAAGTACTATTTGTGTTATATCAATCAGATTAGTCGCGCCGGACGGAAGGTTAACTATAAATATTATAATATGGCACTAGATGCAATAAATCTCCAAGCATAATTTTTACTCGCCAGACTAATATTTCACTTTCAGGGTGCAAGACGCTATCTGCTATTTGAACTACGACTTACATAGATATATTCTGGAGTAAAAAGTGGCGTGGAAGATACAATAGAAATTACCCAGGTTTTGTACTGTATAAAATGCAATTTACATGCTCCCCAGGAGGATGACTGTTCCGTCTTAGAAACCTCCACAGCCTTCGTTGAGGGGATAATGATACAAGAAAAGTCTAAGTGACAGGGAGTTATTAATGTGTTTTAGTAATAAGGGTGAACTCTAGCACCAACTCTCGACGCGGCCTCGCCGCTCCTTTTCGGCGGACAAATGGGGCTGCCACTTAAAACTTTCTGCCAAATATTAACCCATACTGAAGTGCTCACCAGTTTGAACATTAATATTGAATCAAGGCGTTCGTTTCAGTTTAACTGGAAAATTCAGGAATTAAATCTGCTAGCTGACTTAAATAACTATAATAAATTATAAGGGTATTTTGCTGTACTGGCTATACAGAGCTTTCATTTAATCCCGAACCCCACGTGACGTGGTGGTTAGGCAACCGGCAATACTTCGGTTGGTACCATTTTTAAAATAAATCCCCAGAAAGTGTTATGATCTCAGAATGACACCAGTGGAGTAGATATTTAATGTTCCTTTACAAAATTTTCGTTTAAATGCACAGCATGTAATAGTTTCCAATTGTTTTCTATAAAACATTTTACATGTGAATATAATCATGTTAAAATAAGTAATACCAGAAATAAATGATGTCACGTTAAAAGTTTTATATAAGTTAATAAAAAAAAACAAAACATATGTTTATAATAGATGTTCAAAATGACACCTGCGTTTCCTTTTTGCATTTCATACAGCCAAAAACACGTTTAAGTTCATTCGGAGTTATGCTTTGTATTTCTTGCTGAATTGTTGCCTCCAACTCTTCAAGTGCATGGAGGTTTTTTAGTAGAGTGTATTGAAGATTTGTAAAATGTTATTTTTAATTCGTCCAAACAGATAGAAGTCTAAAGATGTAAAATCAGGACTTCGTCCAGACCACAACCCCTACTAATTACTCGATCATATATTCATGTAAATATTTTAGAGTCTGCATTGCATTATGTGCTGGGGCCGTCATGCTGGAAATAGCCAAGTTGGAGTTCATTGTCGTGAATCATTTCCAGGGCTTCTTGTAAAATGGCACGGTAGTTTTCCATTTATTATGTCCCGGAAAAAAATTGGTCCTATTATTATCGGCCTTGAAATTTCTACCCAAACACCAACCTTCTGAGGATGTAGAGATGTTTCAACGAAGTTATGTGGGTTTTCGGTAGACCAGGTTCTATAGTTTTGACTATTAACATAGCCCGATAAATGTATCCATGCCTCATCAGAGAAAAATGTCAGGTCTAATAAATCATTATTGTTTAAATGTTCATTGAACCATTGACAATATTGTACTCGTTGGTTAAATTTAGGTGGATATAATTGTTGAACCACAGAAGCCTTGTAGGGATGCACGTGCAGTTGCTTTGTTAATGTCTTGTGACAAGTACCAACCGACAGGCCTATATGGATAAAAAAACTATTAGTGTAAAAAAATGAACAAGCCACTAAAAATTTTAGAATTAGTATATTAAGTAGGTATTAAGGCCAGTAAGTGCTCTTTACTGGTTGAGGATATGCTTGGAGATCGAGTCCTCAAGATATTTCCTCAAGATATTTCCTCAAGATTGAGGATTTTTCGCAAATTTGAGTGTGCATTGATTGAAAAGAGTCGACGTCGCGTCGTGTCGCAACCGCTAAAAGCATCCAAAATAGTATGTTATCTGTAACAATTTTATCTGCTATACTGTTTATTGTACATATACATTGCAAAACCTTTCCTTCCCCAAGTTTAACGAAGTATATGTCCCCTTGAATATATTGGTGCCTGTCAGAGATCAATATCTTCTCCAACAACTATTACAGAGCCAAACAAATGGGACATGCGTACGGCTAGGTTTATCATGAGCCTATCTGAATCTTTAGCTTGTTAGCAGCTTGAAATTTTGTCTAACAATTCAATAAAATGTTGTGCAATAAAGGTTGTGTCGGGATCATTGTCTCGTCAAACAATATGTCCGTCGAAGCATGCATTCATGATCATTGTGTTCACTACACGTATTTCTGCTCTGATCTTTAACGTCCTCGGTATATTCATCAAATATGACTTTGGCGTTAGTTCGATATTGGAACTGAACGAAAGAAAGATAAGATTCCAAACAACGAGATGAGATAAATACCCCCGATCAATGATACGAAAATGGAGTTGTGGAATGCATAAGGCATTCCTCAAAAGCTGTATAAAGGGAAGACTTTATACCTCTGCTTGTGTATCTTTCATTAAAAAGTAAATACGGGAAAAAATTGTGTAGTTTAATATTTAAGAAATTCTCTACCAGTTGTATATATGAACATATATAGGGAAACGAATCACTTAGAAGTTGTATCAGTTCTTTCACCTTTATTGAGGATCTTTAGAGTGATGTACGATTTGTTTAGTTGATCATTTATACTTGAAATTTCGCATCAATACTTCACCATTCTCACAGTGACACTTTATGCGACATTAGTTTTGACGGAACTGAAATTCATAGAAAACACTAATCTATTTACTCTACTATTTATATTAGTTCTAGGTGAACATATTGATATACAAAAGCATTAGGCATACATTTATCTAGAAGATGTTAAGAGTTTTGTCTGCGGCCGTGAAAAACATGAAATATTATTAAAACAACTTTTCCTAGCTATATGCTAGAAAATATTGAATTACATATACAATATGTAAAAGTATGTTCTAAAGCATTTAAACATGATACAGTGAGCGATACAGAAATTGCTTGCTTAGTCAAAACTAAAATCATTTGTTGGACCTTATGTATTAATTATTATTTCGAAAATTCGAAAAAAAAACATATTTTCGCCCTGGAATATACTTATTAGCTTTTAAGTTCTTTGCTATTCCTATTTATTATGTGAGAAGAAATCTTGTTTGTAGCAGTACATTACACAGAGAAATAATCAAATACATAGATAAATAGTCAAAGGAAAATACTTACCTACCAGTTGTATATATGGACATATATACGGACATAATATCACTTAGAAGTTCTTTCACCTTTATTGAGGAACTTCAGAGTGATGTTCAAAGTTCAAAATACATAGAATCACCAAATAACAAAATGTACTGGACTAAATATAAGTATCCAACTAAATTGAAATAATGTAATAATTTTTTTCATCATCTGGTCAGTTAATTATGACCATACCTTCAGGGACAATATAATGTACATTTATCTTTCATATAGGGATTATACGTTTAGCAATCCATCACTTTTGACACCTGGGGGTAAATGGCTGCAAATGGATAGCCACGTGTTCAGGACTGTAATTTTTTTGGCCTTTGCCATTTGCAAAAAACTATGGTCAGGAAAATATCCCGGCGAACGCTTTCCGCAATCAATTAATATTCGTAGCTCAGGCATTGTTACGTATTGTTTTCCAACCGTTTCCTCTTGTCATTTGATGATGGCATTCATGAGTTAGAACGCATAAAATTGTTCCATGCCCGAGCGATATTACGGAAGAATGTAAAATGGAGGCAGTGGCTTTCGTCGTCAGGGGTCGGAATTAGTTTTACATGTTTATGTTGAGGATTGTGTCGTCCTGGAATTCGCATTGTCGAGCTTGTGACAAAGCGCCCCGAACTTACAAGCCTTCGGCTTAAGACGTGAGCCACCCATATATCTTTGTTGAATGTTTACCCCGGACGAGCCAGGACGACTCTTTCTCACAATCAGGAGTGATTTGCAGGGCACCACTTCCAATTACTGACGAGATGTTCCAGGGCGGTATTACAATATTTCTCGTCATACATCCATTTACGTGGCATAGAGTTTACGTATTTTTCATTAAATATAATACAGCATTGATTAAATGTTATTTGAGGCATTTTACTTTTCTATGAATTATTTTTTCTAAATATCTGATTAATTCAAATAAAGCTGTAGTGTTTATTTTTCAATGCCAATATATTGCTCATACAAGCAAGAATTATCATGCTATTAAGAGATCTTATAGGTAAATTTCACGACAAAAAGATTATAGCTCATGCATTCTTCTTCTACAGTTTTTATATATTACCAAGTCAATCCTCAGAAAAATCATTTAATTAACAACAATTCGAATTATTTTCATCAGGTGTATGTAATTACAATTAATAAATGAAACAAATTGTAAAAATCAGTTTTACGTAGTGTTGATAGTATAGTTGCGTGATATCGATGTGTTTTCATTACTGAATTGATCTGTATCTATCATAACCGTTCGATAGAGGGACAAATTATAAATAAAATTTGTATTACAGTCACATCATTAAAATTAATTATTTCAATGCAATTTTTCATTACATATCGCAGGTGGCCGTGTACCGCATTAAACGGTCTTACGTCTAGTAAGCCTCATTAACAGGAAACATATGAAAACAAAATTAATGAATGTAGTTGTCACTAATGATATTACTATGGCTATTTGTTATTTTTCGTTTAGCCTTCGAAATGGTGCGCTCGTCAATGCTACGGATCATATTAATTATCGCTTGTAGTTCTTCCATATTATTTTACTAATTTTTAAATACTTAATTTTTTAGAAAACCTCAAAAATAAAAATCGAGGGGAGTAACGTCTGGCAAACATGGGGGCATCCAGTAATGTTGATCTTTTCTATTAAACACGCTTATATTTTTAAATTTAGACTCGTCACTCCATAAAATTTGACGCAAAGTATTTGGGTTATTCTGTGCGTCGTTCTCGGTCACCTGGTACTAAACACTGTGCTAGTCTGACTTGTAGGATACATACCTATGCTTTTTTTAAATATGAATTATTCCCGAACATATCCCAATATATCGCACGCAGTCTCCTAAAGTTTTCCCGGTTAGCTTAAAAATTACCCAAAACATTTATTTCAGTACATTCAGTATTTTTCCGACATCGATTTTTTTTAAATTTCAAGTATTTTGAATTTTTAATCGCTAAATGTAAGAACATTATTTTGCTGCAAAAAATGTTAACTGAACTGACAGATTGACAAACAAATCAGTGATAAGTGATCATGACCTACTGTGGATAAGGAATATTTGTCAAATATCTCCGTTAATGATTTTGGTAGATGCTTCAACTCTGTGTTTTAATTGTTTTTTGGTGACACCATAATAATCAGCCTAAGAAACGACACCAATTCCCTAATTTAATCGAATTTGTAGCTCTTATTATAAGAAAGTTAGCAATAGTGCCGATGTTTATCATTTTAAACATGTCAGTTAGGTTATTATTTAACTCTAACCATTATAATATATAAGTATCAAATACCACATCTACAGGATCTAGCTTATCGGCGTTCTAACAACTTTTAATATTGTGGTGCGCCACCAAGAATCGAGATCCGACCCTGATCATCCACTCTTGGGGCCCATTCAAGCGGCCCCTACCTTCTTTCACCCATTCTCCAGCTCGAATTACTTTTGGACGAAAAAGAATTTCAGACAATTTTGTCGCCTTTAATTGGACTTCTTTAATTGCATTTGGCCAAATGTCCATCCATAAATCACCATGAACTTATTTTAAATTCATTGGCCCAACGTGATTGTTTATGGAAGGGAATTTCCTCATTTTCTTGGTATTAGGTTTTTGTAAAAAGCGTTATATTTAGCATTTGAACAATTTCGACAGCAACAATACTTGTCTGGTAAACTTTTTTTAATTTAAATTAAAACCCGCCTACCGTCGTATTTTGAAAATACTAATAACTTGTTATGCAGTAATTAGCATGGCTTCAGATGTTCAAATGTTATTGAAGACATAGTGGACGGTCTTCAATAATGAACAAGTAGGCTTGACCTTGTGTGACTTATGGAGGGAGAGGTTTGCCCTTGAATCTCATTACGTCATATTTCTCATATATGGAGCAATGTGATGTTACGCTTGTAATAGTGTACCTCAAGGCTCTGTCCTGGGTCCGCTTCTGTTTATTATATACATTAATGACATGTGCTATTTATCTACGGAAGAAAACTATCAGAATTATTGCAAATACTGGTTTCTATGATTATTACCAGTATCTTTTTATAATATTACACATAATATGAGGCAGAACATATTCATATACAGATTTTTTTAAATAGTTTTTCATTTAGTATTTCTAAAGCTAGGAAAATGTTTCATATGCAGATACACAATAATTTTCTTTGTTCCAGGTGGAATGCAAGAAAGCCCAGCCAAAGGAAGTAATGCTGCCCGCAAACCTGGCCAAGACGCGGGCGGCTGGTAGGGGTGCATACGGTGAGTTGCTTATGCTGAACCATGGACCTGTGCCCGGCAGTACCGCGACATCCGCGTTACGTTACGCCCCCTATCCGATCCCCGTAAGCGCTGCGAGCCTTCCGGTGGGCACGGCTGGTTCGTCCATACCGTTGGCGGCCATAGCCGTAGCTCCGGCTCCTTTGCATTACGCCTCCGTCTATGACGTGACGGGCTGTAAAAGAGTATTTGCCACCCCCGCGGCCTTTAGACCCCTAGCTAGGGGCCCCCCTACCCTGACTTATTCCATGAGTGACTTATTGGGGGTCCAAGGGCTCGATATATCGACCGTTTATACGAATACTTTGCCAGGTTTAGGGTTGTAATTTTTTGGGTAACTTCTTTTATATTAAAATATACACCCCAAATGTTCCAATTAATTATTATATTGAATTCTGATAAAAGTCGCGTTTTAAATCCCTTATACATCATAGATACTGATAAATAACAGATGCAAATGGATCTGCTATTGGCAGAGCAAAAAAGGCAAATAATTTGAAAAAAGGAAATACAAAAAAAATCAATCTACAATCAATAATTGGTCGAGACATTTATATATAGCTACCTAATATATGTAGTCTATTAGTCTAAACTACATCCATCCAACAAACGGAGTACATCAAAGCAGTGATCGATACGTGATCAGTCACGTGCGTATACGTTGATTGGCTAAAGTGGACATGCCTTCAATTTTTGACCAATAGCATTTTATTCTTATTGGAATTCTTATAGGCGGCCCTTATCGTGAATGCACCCATTCAATGTTATGTTATTTTTTTTTTGAAGGTTACTTTTTTTCCGTAAAATGACAAATAAAAAAATTTTCTCTCTTTTCAGCCACATCCGTGTACACAATATATATATATATATATATATATATATATATATATATATATATATATATATATATATATATATATATATATATATATATATATATATATATATATATATATATGTATATGTATATATATATATATATATATATATATATATATATATATATATATATATATATATATATATATATATATATATATATATATATATATATATATATATATATATATATATATATATATATATATATATATATATATATATATATATATATATATATATATATATATATATATGTATGTATGTATATATGTTGCCACTTATTAATATTAGACATTTTAAAGTAAACTGGGTTGAGCCCGTCGAAACGGAATGGAAATATTTTCACGCATTTACCGACATCTCCCACAATGTCGCGGTGCTGATTCAGCATTAATCGCTTTGTGTTCGCAGTTACTGTCAATTGCCCCATTTGTCTTTCATTTTATCTGACAATCATCTCAGAGCACCTCCTTAAAAACTACATTTAGAGTAGGTACTGTTAATTTTTTGGTACTACTTCAACTTCAGAATTGTCGAAAGATCACACTCGAGACATTGCTACATACAGGGTGTACCATGTAAAATTTTCCACTACCTTAATCGACCTAAGAAAATAAAGTTAATTACAGTTCTTCAGTTCTAAATTCAGTTCTTCTTCTTCATTATGTTCTTCAGTATCATGAATTTAATTTTGTTTCGAAGTTACAGGTTGCTCCAGAAATTCGTGTGGTTACAAATACATTTTCCTAAATAAAACACACTTATATTTTGTTGCTGATATTGATCCTCCTTGTAGTTGTAACTATTTTTTGTTATGGGAGAATATGAAAAATGTTGAGCAGTTTTCGCGTTCATTCAATTTATTAAAGTTATATTTTAATTTCTCAATAAATTCACTTGTTATTATTACAATCGGATGAAAACTTGTCTAAATATAAATAAAGGTTCATTCTTTTATGGTATGTTTTTAGTTTTCGAAAAATATTATACAACTTCCTCCATTATGAGTGCCTCAAACTGATTTTTTTAAATACCCTGTATTCTTGTTCGAAAATTTATTATTCTTTTAATTTACTATAACAAGTGAATTTATTAAGAAACTTATTAGAAAAATAAAAAAAGAATTTATTAGAAAAATTTTTCGATTAAATAAAATTTCAGAAGATATTAAACATCTTATGTATTTAACTTCATTTTCTAACTTTTACGACTTTTGAGATAAGATAATGGACTATCTTACATGAACCAGCCTGTAATACTGGCCGTATGTGGCTAAATGCAAGGTGGCTAAATATCAAACCTATATAAAATTTGGGCATGCCCTTTGTGTGGTCATGCAAAAATACTCTAGGGGTCAAAACTATTTACCCTGATCCTTCGGTAGTAATAACCTCAAAATCATCAGTTGTCATATACGAACCATTAAACCTTGTTCCATTTAAGAACCCTTGGGGAACATTTAGATTTCGTAACAACATAACATTTATAAATTTATTCATTTGAAATTAATTCTAAACTATCGAGACATGGGAAATTGTAGGAATTAATTTTGCTGAAATCCTTTAATATGTCCCTGAATAAATCCTTCTAATTTTCTTCTTCCATTATCAAATTATAGTCTAGTCAACAAGTGCCATTTTGATGAATTTCTCTTAGCCTTTACCGAAAATGATGATTTAAGGTTATTCGATTCGGAATGACATCTAGAAAGTGGAGCCGGTAAAAATTACAAGTTATTAACAATTTAGAAAAATAACAATTTAAAAAAAACATTACAAACTTTTAATTACAATTTAAAACAAAAGAACGGGTTTCGTTTTTTGCAAATATCTCAAAAACTATTGCATATATCTAAAATCGAAAAATCACTCTTAAAGAGCAGGAAACGTCCTTAAAAAAGTGCCACCTCCCGCACCTCTACCATCAATATTTATAATTTTACGCGCCGACCGATTCGTACACTTAACCAATAAAAATTATTTAATCCCATTAAATATGGTTATTAAGAAATATTAAAAATATCATACCTTTTGGATACTTGAATAAACGATAATCTATTGGGAAAAAAATTCCCATAATTTTTTTTAGATATGCTTTTGTTAATTAACTTAATTTCTGAAGGTTTAAATTGATATGAAAACCCTGTTCATTGTCAAACTGAAAAACTTTTTTTAACTTCTTGGAGCTATTCTCGAAAGGATTTAGAAAAGATTTCCGCTTGGAAAAATTCAAAAATTTAGATTTGCCCTTTGTTATTAACAATCAAAAAAATTGAGAGAAAGTGACACACAGAAATACAAAAATACTTATTTAAAACTTATATAAATTATATAAAAAATAGAGAAAAACTTCGTGTCATAATTTTGTTTCATTGCTACAAGCTATAATAAAAATAACCATGTGTCGTATGTTATGCGAACAAATTTTCTCTATTTTTTATATAATTTTAAGTATTTTTGTATTTCTATGTGTCACTTTCTTTCAATTTCTTTGATTGTTAATAACAAAGTGTAGAATCAAAATTTTTTAATTTTTCCAACGGGAATCTTTTCTAAAGCCCTTCAAGAATAGCTCCTCTAAGGTTTTAATTTGACAATTATCAGGGTTTTTATGTTAATTTAAAATTTGAGAAAATTAATTAATTAACAAAAGCATCCTATCTAATAAAAAATTGCGGGAAAATTTTGTTTCCAATGGATTATCATTTACTCAAATATCCAAAAGGTATGTGAATTTTTTTATTTCTTAATATTCATATTTAATGGGTTTAAATAATTTTTATTGTTAAAATGTCCGAAACGGTCGGCACGCGCGGAAGTGTGACATCATCGTTTTTAGTCCTATTTTCATCTCTAAAGTAAAATTGTAAACATTAATGGTAGAGTTCCAAGAGGTAGGACTTTTTTTTATGAAATTACCTATGCTTATAAGATCTTTATTTCTATTTCCCATATCTGCAATATTTTGTGAAATATTTGCAAAATACGAAACCAACCCCCTTTTTTAAATTAATTGTTTAAAACCCTTTTTTACCGGCCCAACTAAGACAAAATCATCAAAATAGCACTTGTTGGCTAGACTGTTATTGGAATTCATACAAATAAGTCTTCGATGTTCTGGGTATAGCCTCTATAATATATTAAATTTCATCATAATAATAAGACAAAACTGATTGAAAAATAGGAAATTAATCATAACGCATCTGCGTATTACAAATACAAAAGGAAATCATAAAAATAGATCAGTGGTGATGAATTTATGAGAAATCTTTCTGGTGATTTAACTTTCTCATGTTTCAAATTTACCCTGTATTAAAATGATAAATTTATCTTCATAATTTTTTAGTATAGGTATACCTACCTAAACGATAATCTATTGCATATTTTTCGGTATGTTTGCTACTTAATAGTTGCTTTGTTTTTGTGTGAATTAACGTATGCGAATGCAGACTATAAAAATATGTTGCTATAACGATATACGCGGCTGTTTTAATCAAACATAAAACTTAATGTTCAAGAAAGTCACATATATAACAGACATATTTAAGTATTATCATATGTATATGTATATCTGTGTTACATATCAGTATTTTATGTATATTAGTATAGGCAATTTCCCTGTTATGCGTACGTATATAATGTGTGTGTATACAGTCTACCTTAATAAATTATTCGTAATCATTTTGGGAGATCGCGTTCAGGAAGCCTCTTCTGTGATGAAATATTTTATAAAATGGCCTAAATTCTGTTAGAACAGTACAAAATTCAAGACTGTTAGTGAACATTTTAGATATTTTAGTGGTAGCGGTAAGCGATTTTGCGATTGTCGGATTAATAGTTCATCAAGTAGATAAACTTTGTTCTTTATCTCATGTTCATATTAACGCTGCGTCTGATAGCCCAATACAATTATTGATACGGAATAGAAACATCATTAGAGATATTATATTATTGGTTATCCTTTATGATAAGTATTCTGTTAAACAGACATTAAATTTAATTAAATATACAATTCCCGTAGAATACTTACTGTATAGCTCCAGTAGTGTCCATCGTCATACGATATGGAAAATATGATATCTACTCTGATCAAACAAATAACTATTATACAATTATTAGATGATATCCCATGCCTTGGAAGCTAGGAGAATATACTTTTGAAAATCTGAACTACAACTTTGGATGATTTGTTGCTATTTTATTACTAAATTGTTGTTTCCAGCGTATAACGGGTCAGATATCGCAAAAAAGTGATCTTGTCTGAATTCCGATAAATTTCATTGAAATTGAAATTCTGTAACAACCAAACTTTTTGCCTCTTGTATTGGTAGATATTAGTAAAAAAGTAGGTATTAGTCGGTTTAAAGGGCATTCTCTAAATGCACAGCACAGTAGTTCTGTGGTGTGACTCGATGAACACAGAAGAATCATCGTTTAGTTCAATCACATCTAGCAGTCCAGAGTATCAGTAATGCTTCACCAGCAGTTTTTTTTGGGTAAACAATATCCGTTAAATCATTTGAGGAAGAGTTATGGAGTGATGTAGAATGATTTGTGGTTCATATAAACTCATGATCCCGTAAAGTGTTGGAATAACTGAGCTTAGCCCATATTACTGTTGAATACTTCAATTAACTTACACCAGAATCAATACGTTTCATTACTTTCTCTCTGGGTGACAC
Organism: Tetropium fuscum; assembly: GCA_964058915.1. Classification (NCBI taxonomy): domain Eukaryota; kingdom Metazoa; phylum Arthropoda; class Insecta; order Coleoptera; family Cerambycidae; genus Tetropium; species Tetropium fuscum. The sequence goes on along the minus strand of CAXKVY010004649.1, from coordinate 4,844 downwards.
ATCTTTTGACGCAAACCATGTTTGTGTCAAATATGTTTGACTCTATCAGTCACACTCTTAAATTGAGGTTATTATTACAATTATCTTGCTTTTTTATATATTTGATGAACTAAATAACGACCTCGTACAACGTAGCAGCAAAATAATAGATATATTAGTATATATTTTTTCAAATCGTATAAACGTAGATGACGATTGCCTAGTTGAAAATACTCCTTTTAGCCCGACATAGTCACTGCCTGTACGCGTACTTAAGCACTTGTATATTGTTCTGTCAAATAGAACTGAATTTTTCTAGAATAATGAAACTATTAAAATAAAGTTAGCTTTTGACTCTACTTACTAAAATCTGTCAGTTTTCTTCATGAAATTTCATCGTGTCTCTTAAGCTAAGTATTAACATTAAATCGAAAATATTTTTATTGACAGTCTATACTTGCGTAAATCTAAATGAGCAGTGACACGCACGATTAGTCCATATTTGCATTCATCAAAGGTCTCGAGTTAGGCTCTAAATGTTAATATTCAAATATTTTCGTTTTAATTTTCCTAAACCATATAATCTTATAAGGCTAAATTCTTAGGTATAGATATTATTGTGTTTTGATTAGTGGTAAACATAAAATTTTCGGGGCAGTAGTTCGTCCTTTTCAGGTCCTGTCAGGTTTCTTCCTTGTTGGTCCTTTTTGAGGTGTCGTCCAGGCCTGGTTTACACTATACCTTAGCCTTATAAAGGTGCGATCTAAACTTTTGTATAGAATTAGAACAAGAATAGTTGTAAAAGTTGCTTTGGCCAGAGCACATTAGCTATACCAGTGCACAGGTCAAGGCGAGTTTTTAGTCCGATTGTACCTAATTACATACATAGTTGATTATAATAATTACAGTAGTCAGTACAATTGGGCTAGTTTTTAATTCTATAGAGTATAATTAAAATTACTAGCATAGGAATTAACAGAAGTTTGTACGTACGAGTATTATAGTATAGTATAATGTACTTAGGATTTTAGATACTATTCTCACTACTTTTTACTACTAAGTTTATGTGACGTGTTCGCTATAAGTCAAAAGAAAACTCCACTCCGGGGAAAATATAAGGGCACATTTTACTATTATTGTGAATTTATAGAGTTAGTTGGAAGTTAGTTTCATATTTTTACTTAACAGTGATGTTTATTAGAGGAAGTATTAAATATATGAGTTCTATGTTTTAGATGCGAGGTATTCAAAAGCGGTTTTCGCAAGATAATGAACGTCTCATGACATGATACATATTTTCGGTTGTGAGCATGTCTTTACTTAATATATCCGTTTGATTATTTAAGATGTAAATTCTCTACAACTTGTTAATTTCTGCCGAAAACTTCTTTGTAATACCTTCCAGTCCTTGTTGATTTGTAAATTACTCTTAAGTATCTAATCGCACGTTTTCTTTCCAAACTTAACCATAATAGTGATATAAAGTATCTCTAAGTAGATTTAGAATACGTAGCTTAGTCGAATGTAATGCAGTTGTTGAGAAAATACTTAAAAAAATACTAACTAAAACGTTCGCTTCGCTCGCGTTTAGCCGACTTTAGTAGCTTAGACACGTAGTTGAAATTTCATGAATGCTAACATTAATTTCTAGTTAAATTATAGTTTTTGTTGTCTCTACATGTTTGCGCGACGTGATTAGCGACTATTTACTAATGATGTGTTTCATTTTTTTAGATTTTATGTGGTCGCTGGGAGCTCTTCCTGACGGTAAGTTTCTGCACGATATATTACCGCAAGTAAGTAGTAGGTACTCGTATATCATGATAGCCACAGCGTACTTCAGTGTTCATCTATACTGAGCAATGTGGGAACAGTCCGTGTTAAGAAAAGATTGACCACATATTAAATAAACCACCCATCAGCACAGGACAATATTCGACAGACACATTTTTATTTGATACTTTTACATCCGGATTTGTCATATATTTTTGGGTGTTAGTCACAGTAAATTAGCAATTAAAATAGCAAATAGGAGAAATAATGTACATAGTTTTAGAAATGTGGATGCAGACTCTTAATAGACATCCAAATACATATCAATAGAGGTTCCACCTCTCAGGATGGTGCTTCGTCCCCTTTGGCTTCAGAAACCACCCTGTTAGGTAACCTGGCGCCCGTTTCCTGATTTTTCTCAAAAACTGTTACTCTGACGAGGAAAATGAGTAGAATCTGAAATATTCGTTATGAAATTATACATGATTTATGTCCTATACATTTTTTCCCTGTATCCAGCCCTAATCTCACAAAATGACATTTCAAGTTGGTTAATGCTGGTGTAAAGATAAGACAAATACCTTAACTGATGGTTTTAGAGAAAAAATAATATCGGTGCTTAAAACTAAACAGCGGATTTTCGACTACAAAAGTAACATAACAACATAAAGCTTTGTCTAATAGCATTGCGATAAATTATTAATATAATCATTTTCCTTATTTAATATTTAATGTAAATTATATCTATAAAACGTATAACATATCTTTAAGCATGTTTTGTATGTAAAGTATGCATAAACATGAGAACGTATCGTAAGTACAAAATATTAATCTGTCCGATGACAGGGTCCGATGACAGGGCTTGCTTCCTGTGCATTTTGCTCGACGTCTGGCTGTAGAAAATTTTTAATTTTAGGATTATAAAGTGACATAAAAACAAAAATAATCCTTGATTCTTTTAATACGTAAATTTAATTGCAAATCAAAATTGATAAAAAGCTTAATTTTTTTCCAGTACAAGTACCTACACTTTCATTTTTTTCATGTACTATCATGTCACAAGTAGGATAAACATACGATTCACTCTTGTAGACAACTTACCTTAAGTTGTTGCGATTAATCGTTTTTCTTATCGTTCGCTTTGAGACTAAAACTCTTGTTTGGTTCCGATATGTATCATTAATTTTTGTCGAACTTTGATTCCTATTTCTACGAACATTTCTTATCAAAATCCGTTCTTCTCAAGCTGCAATCATTTACAAACAGGTTAACATCACCTGTTTCATTAAACCTCTTTTTTAATTTGTGAACCGTACTTTGGCTAACGCCACATATCCTAGCAACAGTATGTTGGGTAAAATCCTCATTTAACGGGCAAATACAATTTCTTCTTTCTTTTATTGTCAATTGTAACATTATACGCTTGTTTAGATGAAGATTGTACAATATTTTTCCATCGAAACTACCGGCATGAACAGTATAAACACAATATTTAGATATTCTGTTGCTGCTTTATCAAATGTCCCAGTAGTGACTTGACTGTTACAATACTTAGCCCACCAGTTCATTAGTTACTACCGCAGGTTTTTTAAATATTTTATATATGGATTTATTGTGTAATTACAACGAAATTGTAATTATGATAATACTCATCCGATCAACAAAAATAAAAAACCGTTTCGAGATATTTGTCGAAGGTTTCCCTTCACAGATCTAAAATCTTAAAATTATCGTTAGTCTTAACTATACAGGGTTTTGCACACAGCTTATTTGAATTTACAGACTTTTTGTGACATATGCTTATTAAATGTTTCCCCAGGGAAACATAAAAAACATAAACATAACATAACCCTGTATAAGAAATGACAATTCTAGCTACTGAGACAGTTAGAGGCATGCAAGCTTACTTGAAAATAAGAAAACAATCCATTACTTACTTTGTTTTTAAATAGTAAGTGATGCATTTTTAAAAAAATCCTAATATCTATAAAACCCCCGTATATTCGAAAATAAGCGAGATACCAAAAAACGGCCAAATTTGTTTTTTCGAAAATTGCCATAGGCTACCCTGGTATAAAAATTCTAAATCGATTTTGGTTTTCCTAAATTCTCGGTCAAATCAAATTAAAATGATATTTTGATTTTTTTTTGTATGGGTTCAGTTTATACCCCGTATATTGCTTTTTTGAGTACGATAGAAACATGATATTCAGGCCCTCTAGCACCCCCAGATGCGATGTTGCCACTTAGTCGGCTGCGATGTTGCCAGATTGTGCAGTTTTTCCCTAGATCTAGGGAATTTTCAGTATATTGTGCACATGGGCTTCTGACGATTCCGCAACAATATTAATAATTTCTAAATTGTTATTATATGTGATCATATGATTATTTTGTGTATTACATGAAGTAGTATATACTGAACTAAAAAAATCGGCAAATGTATTTATAATCTATTGAGGATTATCGTAGCAATTATCTAATTATCCATACATTTCGCCAGGTAATCCTATTTGTTGTCTTTTGGATTGTATGAAACACCAAGTTTTTTGGATCAGAAGATGATGTCTAGATGTTAGAGATATATTTGATATGTTAAACCGACTTTTTGTTTTATTAGAGCTCTATAAGTTAAGCTTAACTTATAGAGTTAAGTTAGAGCTGAAGTTAGAGCTATATAAGTTGTTTACACTGTTCTAAGTGATATGTCGATTGTGTTTTTTTAAATTTACTAATATTTGTTCCTTTTTTTTTCTAAAATTAACTGAGTAGTAAGTTTAATAATGTTCTTTCTGTTTCAGGTTTTCCCGCTGCCGCATACGCGGCCTACGCGGCCGGTCGAGGTTACTCGGGCTACCCTAGTTTCGGACTGCCGTATCCTACAGGTAATGCATTGACCAGTTTACACCATCACCACCACCCTTTGCCGCTGCTGTCGTACCCCCTGGAACACCACCTAGGTGTGTACGGCGGTACCGCAGCGGCAAGTCTGCATGCCATGCCCCTGTGAACGGCAGCAAAGTTCGCGATTTCTCTAGGTTCGAACGTCCCGAGGGCGTTCCCATTAATAATTGCAACATCCTAGTAACACTAAC
>CAXKVY010004648.1:0-20464 GCA_964058915.1 Tetropium fuscum | reverse complement strand
ATAATCAGTGGAGTACCTTGTGCTATTATTCAAGTACATGGTGTTATTATATATGCAATACTCTGTACCATTATCCAAACCGGACAATGGCACAGAGATTGCGATGTTACGTGTGCAATTTACTTGGGGCGGCTCCTCAGATGCCACGAATAGGTAACGATGTTGATAAACAACAAATCGCGATTGCACGACGTACCACAAATGAATTGGATGTTCTCAATATTGAAAATAACCATCGAATTTGTTTCAACTGCAATTTATCTATAAATAATGAGATCTGGATAATTAGAGAGGATCCGACGCATTTGAGATTGAATGTGTTAAATCAAAAGGGAGAGCGTGCGTCTTTTATCTGCAATGCTACTGAGGAAGTTAGAAGATTAGGCGTGGAAGCGAGAGTTAATGTTTTTGTACTTCGCAATATATATTTTGTACTTTGATCAGCATCGATTTTTGCATGATATCCTGGAATATGGGACATTTTCACCGAGGGCCATTTTCCGTATGTTCCGTGCGGGGTCCTTTGTGATCCAACTTGGCTTTATGATTTGGCATTCCTGGTAGACATCACAGGACACATAAACGACGTGAACTTAAGGCTTAAAAAACAAGGGCAATCGGTAAATCAGCTGTTCACTGTTTGGTCATCTTAAAGCTTTTCAAAACAAACTTCGCTTGTGGGAAACACAAATGAGAAGTAAAAACTGTTTGAATTTTTTAACATATCCAGTCACGAAAATGAATACGGTCGCTATGTTGATGAACTGGAACTACTGTCAGAGCAATTCACTGATCGATTTTCCGATTTTATGAATATGGATAGAACTTTCAGTATTTTTGGAAATCCTAGTATGTGTAATGTGGAAGATGCTCCGCTTCATCTACAAATGGAGTTGATCGGGCTTCAAGGAGATTCATATTTGAAGTCTAAATTTGATGATGTTGAACTAAACGAATTTTACAGACCATACCTTTCCGAAGAAAAGTATCCACACCTAGGTTTTCGCACGAAAACTAATTTGCACATTCGGAAGCACGTATAAATGTGAGCAGCTTTTTTCAATCATGAACATTAATAAAAAATAAGCATCTCATTAATTTTAATTTATTTTTCTTATCTTTTTTACCTAAAAAGAAAAACGTGTGAATTTCTTTGACTCTTTTTATTCACTACTACCTACTTATTTTTTGCATACAGCTCGCGACCTGAATAAGTCCCGAAATTACGCCCTCAGCTAGGCAAAAGTTGGCCATACCTGGTCTACAGGGTAGTAGCTGCAATGAGAAAAATATCCTCATTGTACATTAGGGTGGAACGAAAATTGCCTTTTAATTTTTTTTAATTATTATTTTTTAATTATTATTTTTTTTAATTATTATAATGGTGGGGAAAAGTTGCCTGTTAGGTTCAAAAAGAAGAAGAAAAAAAGTTGGTTGCTATACTACGACATCTTGAGGTGCTGCAGAGAGCTTATAGTTTGTAAAAAAATGAAAAATTTTACTCTGATATATAATTTTTTATGGTTTTGTTTTGTTACAAATGCAAATAAGGTTGAAATAAAAGCTCGTAGAATCAGTTGCAAAATATTTATTTTGACACATTCTGACATAGTCGACACATTAAATTGCTTTTTAGTATTAAATTTAGGTATGGACTCACGTGAGCCAATTTTTGCCCTTATCCCCTCTCTTGCGATTGAACCACACACATTTTGAGCCGATTTGGTCACCAGTTTTACAGCTCTTTCCACTGCTTGCGTGTGACAAGGAAGCCGGGGAAAATCGATAAGCAGATCCATTTTACTATTTTGGTTGAGCTTTCGAAGTCCTCTTTATAAATTCTTCGAGAGAGTCGCTGGAAACATGTTTTACCAAAGGGGGTTCAGTTACGTAATTTTCAACCCATGATATCATGTCACTGTAATCCTTTGCGTCAAAGTTTATCTTTGGAACTGAAAACCTCCTGACTTCGCTACTTTTTTCTGTCCTAGCTTTTAAAACACGCCGTAAACCAAGTTCTCTTACAATTTTGCTCTCATCACATAGCATGGACAAAAGGAGGTTTTCGGTAGCAGCCATTAGTAAGTACCCATTTCTTTGAATAACCGGGTCAAGAACGTTCTTTAAATCATCACAGAGATAGCGTGAATATAAGATAAGCTTAAATAGATGTTTGGCTCCATATGTACATGAAGGTTTTAACTTAATGTTAAACCACACAGGTACATACACTTTCAAAATGTACTCAGCAAGAGTCTTAAGGTTTAAGGTTTTCAGTTGCCACATACAATCTAAGTATACGGTTTGCTAATGTAAGCCACCTGGAGTGAGCAATTTTTCCAGGGCTCCTTAAAGATAAATCTATGGAGCAATTTCCACTTGATATAGCCATACAAATATCCCATAAATAATTCTGATCACAGGAAGATTAGCACAGTTTTACAGCTGCTGACCGATTTCGCCTTTAAACTCATTGGGCCTTTTCGTTTTACCATCTAAATAACAAAAAAGATATCGCAAAGGTAGTTCATTGTTCATTTCCATGGAACAAACAAATTAACCATTGTAAAGATCTTCCTATTTTATTTTCAATCAAAGAAATCACACCATTTTTATGTCCAGTATTTCAACGGTTCCATCACACCCAATAGCAGTGAAGTTCAAAAATTGTTCCTTGTGTTCTCTGTCTTTAACAAACTCCACTATACTCTCTGCAATGTGGTTTCCAGTGCCAGATTTAGGTGTTACGTGGGCTAAGACTTTGAGTTTGGTTCCTCTATTAGTGAGACGTGCTCTTCCGAAATAACTTTTTTGTACAGCTTAATTCCTTTCTTTTCTTGAGCAATTGTTTTGTCTTTTCTTCCATCAAAAAACAATCCTCTATTTTTGGTTATCTGATCGTCATCATAAAAACTGTCATTCTATTGAGATCTATTCGACGTTTTGATCTTGCTCGTCTAATTTTCATCCTGTTTATTACTTTGGGTTTGTCTTCACCTGTGTTCACACCCAAGTTCTGTAAAGCAGCACTAGCTATAGCTGCAGCAGCTCTATATGATATTCCGGTACGGTCACAAATTGAAGCTACAGATCGAAATTTAATACGCACATGTTTGCTTAACTTTTTCTCCTGTTTCAGTTTTGAAGGGTCTGGTAGATTTAGCTGTTCTTCAAAAAACAAGTCTTTTTGTTCTTCTATTTGCTCTTCAGCGCTGTCACTGTCGACAGTAACAACTGTTTCTAATGCACTAGTGTTTTTGTCCGTTCTAAATTAAACTTAACTGTTAAACTCTAAGCTGTTCTTTACTTTTTCTAGCTTCTTTCTTTTTCAAAGCGCTTGTGGTAGCTATATCTACATTACTTATAACCATTTTCCTGGTAGAGCGTTGATCTTTTAGAAAATCTTGTTCTAAAACTGGTACTTTTGTTCTTTTATACAACTACAAGTATCATAGTTTCGACACTTGCAGGTAGCAATATCAAATAAACTTTGAGCTTCTTCTCTAAATCTGACCCTTTTCTACTTTTAGACCTTAATAAATTTCTATATTTAGAATGATAAATTTTAATCATTTGTGAAATTCTAATGTTTGAAACAATGGGAATAGAAGCTCTTGACCATATTTGTTCTATTTTTGGAATTAAAGTATCAGATATTTCACTTACAGTAGGATCCTTCTCATTGAATAACGCAACTTTGATGTTATGCCTAATAAAACAGTAGCACTTCATAATATCTTCGTAAGTAGGCAGTACTATTTCACTCAAATCATTAAATGTTCCAAAAATAGGATATTTTGTCATTTGTCTTGTCTTTATATGTTTAGACTGAGCCATTTTACTCACCACAATAAAGTAGCACAAGCACACAAACTAACACAATATTACGTTGATCTGTTTCACTGAACTCGACAAAGCGACTGACGCATTACACCTGATCTGAATCTGGTCACCACAGGAAAACAAATCTCCGCCTCCCGCCCACGCCTCACCAAACCGCAACGGCGATGACTCATGCTCCAGAATGCCAACCAATGCAACTGTTTTAATATTTCTATTAATATTAAAATGCCTATTTGAAACTTTTTATTACATAATCGAGGCACGTAAAAATATTTGAAAAAACTTTAATAAACCTTTGCCGCTCTTGCCTCAAGACATAATGCAAAAATAAAAATTAATTTTGTATATCTTTTTTGATATAAAAACAATTTTTTGGGCAGATTTTGAAATAAGACAAAATTATTTGAACATTTCTTAAAAACTCGAAAATGTAATGAGAATTATAATTTTATGAAAATTTTGCGTCCTTGCGGCACCTCAAAACGTACTGCAATATTTTTCATATTTTTTTTATCTAATGTACACCAAATGGCAACTTTTCAGCGCTATTACAAATTGAAAATCTAAACTTGGTTTTTTCGTTCCACCCTATGTACATACCATCAGCGGCTGTGACATAAGGGGACGTCCAAAAATTACATGAGGTGTTTTTTAAAATTTTCTGTCCCTCCCTCCCCTCTGGTGAGATGTCGTGAGATTTTATTCAACCCCCTTCCCCATCGCCCAATCTCACGTGAGATTTTTCAAAATGTGGGTAAAACATTTACAAGAATAAACAAAGCAGCTTGGAACCTGTCCGTGTGTCACTGCCACTCAGCTCGTACGCTCTCGTTCATCGAGTAGCGCGTTCGGCTGACAGTGGCGCGAAAACAAAGGACGGGCTACACTGTACCGAAAATTCAGATTAAATTGAGCTATTTGGTATAAAACAAATATGGTGGTTTGACAGTCAGTAGATGCATAACGTCGAAGTATGAATGAAATTATTTTCTTTCGAACGAATTAAAGAATGAGCTTAATCGTATTACGATTACGCTTAAGATTAAATCTTAAGTATGTACAATCTGGATTAAATGGACCAAAATAGTATATTTTTTTTTGTTTCAATCAGAAAAAAAATTGCGTGATATTTGCCGAGACCCCCCTCTCTCCAACGTAAGATTAGATGAGATTTGACTCGACCCCCTCCCCCCTTAAACATCTCACGTAATTTATGGACGCCCCCTAACCTCGGCTCCTTTTCGGCAAGGGAAATCGAAGTTCCTTAGTTATTTGGAAAACTGAAACTCTAAGCGAGGTCGTCGAGATATTCAAAAACCCTACAGCTAATCCTGACGACATTGCCAATGGAGGAAAGCGTTTTCTTCTGTCATTATATGGATGCAAAAGGAACACTGATAACATTGTAGACAACTATCGATACGAACGCTTTTTGTTCTTGCCCGACAACACTACTTTCGTACATATTATCAAGTACAGCTAATCCTGACGACATTGCCAATGGAGGATAGCGTTTTCTTCTGTCATTATATGGATGCAAAAGGAACACTGACAACATTGTAGACAACTATCGATACGAACGCTTCTTGTTCTTGCACAACAACACTACTTTCGTACATATTATCAAGTACAGTTACTTACCGGACTTACTCCACAAACAACATTTAAAGATCCCGCCCCCCAGACGCTACTGAAATTTATATCATGCAAGTGTAGGACAGGATGTCGGGCAGCATGTTGGTGCCGGAAAGCCGGATTACATTGCTCAGTTATTTGCAGTTTCTGTGAAGGAAAATAGTGTGCAAATAAGCTCTAGGAAATTGTCGACGTTGACGAGGAGGATCATATGCCACCACCTTCTGAAATATTTCATTCCAACGCCGACACTAAATTGGATCCCGAAGACGCTGATACATATTCTGTCAAATAACTGAACAGCATCCTACTTGTGGATTAGGCCTATTATTGGAGATACTACATAAAAAACGCGTCGAATATTCTACCTCGTATAGGTTTTGTGGAAACGAATATTAAAGCAGTAGCACCGAACTTATCCATAAAAACTAATATAGAAACAAATAAAAGCTAATGTAGAGATGCAAAAGTAAATAAATACAATTAGTGATAGCATATATGCTTGCAATGAATGTAGCGCCTAAACTATCAAATTCATTACGAAAATTAACAGAACATTTCTTATAATAACTTTCCTGTTCTTTAATATTTGTGCTAGCGGCAGAGGGACGAAGGGGCAAATCTGGTATGTTAAATAGAACACTAAAATCTATCGATGACCAAAAAATCAAAACTTCCTCACTTAATCGGACCAAACCCCTTTTTTCCGACCCGCCTGCTGTACTATTGCGCATAAATAACTATTAGTTGCAAGCAGTACTAGAAGTAATATTTTTAAAATAACACTAATTATTTAATTAATATTCGACATTTGCAGAAAAAATTATCCATTTGGAGAGTCATTTTCATACAGAAATATTTTTATATTTGTTAATAATATGGTAGTAAATAATGACATTTATTTGTTATGTGTACCAGCTTCTTGCCAGATAACTCATTACCGACGTCACTTTTACTCCATATAAACTGCATGCACTTACCTATAATATTAATGGGCAGTATTCAATAGTCAACATTCTTCTGAATAAAATAAGTAATTATAATCTTGAGGTCATACATTTCAAACTGTAATTCAGGTCATTACTGGATAGAGCTGGAACCTTTGATGTAATTATAACACTCGGAGTAGTTACCACAAACACCAAAACACTTTTACTTCGCTCGACGCGCGTTTCGCCAACCAAGTTGGCATCATCCGGAGACGATTAAAACTAATCTTAAACTAAAAATTTACCCTATTTATACTATTTTTATGGCGAAATCATTAGTCACGCTACAATTATCAGTTGCTAAGCAACGCGCACAGCGAGCCGTATAGGTATAGGTCGCTATTCATACTATTTTTACATTTTATAATTTCCATGCTCTCAAATACATCCAAATGCATCTTAAATTACTAATATATATTCTATGATTGTTGTCAAAAGCATGTTGTGCAACACTAGACTTATCTGTTCTTCCATATTTTAGATGAGCCATATGCTCTTTAAATCTGGTGTTAATTGATAGTCTCGTTTGTCCAACATATTTTCGATCACAATCATTACAACTAATTTCGTAAATCCCAGACCTTTCATTTGGAATGTCTAAGAGTTGTTGTAATTTATTACTCGACGAATGAATCGCTGTTATACCCACGTTTTTGAAGACCTTACTCAAACCACGAGTAAACCGAGGTTCGTACGGGATGGATACATATTTTGGAGTCTATATATTTTTGAAAGGTCGTAGAATTACGAAGTGCGTCCTTAAATTTACGCTTCCTAATTAATTTTTCAACTATATCTCTAGGATAACCATTACTCACAGCTATATTTTAAATTAATTATTTTTCAAACCTCTCATTACTGAGAGGGAAGCTTAGTAAACGATGGACAAGAAAATTAAAACTTGCCATTTTGTGTTGATAGCCCTAATGACTCTTTAGGGATATATATATATATATATATATATATATATATATATATATATATATATATATATATATATATATATATATATATATATATATATATATATATATATATATATATATATATATGTATATATATATATATATATATATATATATATATATATATATATATATATATATATATATATATATATATATATATATATATATATATATATATATATATATATATATATATATATATATATATATATATATATATATATATATATATATATATATATATCTGACCGTACTGGTATATTTTCTATATATATATCATATATAGAAATATATGATATAAATATTTTCTATATAATTCTAACCTATTGTCACTTTTTTTAATTACTAATACATCTAAAAATGGAAGTTTTCCATTATTTCCTAGTTCATACGAGTATGTAAACTTAACAGAAGTGAAACGACTATTTAATTTGGAAATTAAGTTTTCTACATTCGCAATATTAGTGTCAAACACGGCAAAAATGTCATCCACATATCTCAGCCAAATTCTAGGAAAATACTCGAATTATTCTTTTGCTTCAGTTTCAAATCGACTCATGAAGACATCAACAATGAAAGGCGATAAACAGTTAACTCATTGCGGTTTTTTTTGTTGTTCCTTTTGTTGTTCATAGAACTTGTCATTGAAACGGAAGCAATTTTGTTTCATACAAAGTTTTGTAAGGTTTATATATTCTTCTATTACTTCTTTTCTATAGTTGTTTAATTCGAGTAAATCAAGATAGCCCAAGTTCTGTGGAATCGGTACACTTGGAAATAATAAACAAACATCAAAGGAAATCAAAATTTCACCCTCTTGCAATTGAATATTCTTTCAATTATCAACGAAATCATTCGAATTTTTAACTGAAAAACTAGGCTGTGCAATGGGCAAACTTTCAAATTCCTTAGTCAACCATTTTGATAAATGGTAAGTCGGAGATCCAATAGACGATGCTATTGGACGCACCAACTTCCCTGGCTTTTGAATTTTCGGTAGACAATACAATCTAGGTACGGTAGGGTTAGATACATATAACCTGTTCTTAACAGGTGGAGTAATAAGGTTGTTACATGATTTGAGGACATGTTTTATTTCAGTGGTCATTCTTGGTTTTAATCGTCTCCGGATGATGCTAACTTGGTTGGCGAAACGCGCGTCGAGCGAAGTAAAAGTGTTTTGGTGTTTGTGGAAACTACTCCGAGTGTTTTAATTCAGATCATAACAATTATAATTCATATTAGTCAGTGCATTTCATAATGCATCACTTAATTGTAATTAATATTAATAAATTATATTTCAGAAAGCATTACTTGTACGTAATTCAGATTAGCAAATTATAGTTCAGAAGCAGTCAATTAATTTTTAGAATGTAAAAATTGTAATTCAGAAGTCATCATGGACCAGTTCACATTTGGTATTCAGATTAATAAGATGTTATATAAGAATAAGAAGTATTATCGGAACCACTATTTTTTTTTATGAATACAAGAATAAGTACATCGAGAAAGGTGTGTAAAACTGTAAAAGCATACATAATGTAATTTAATATATCGTTTTTTTACTTTAAAAACGTCGTAAGTTCGATTTTTTAGAACAATGAGGTTTTAACGTTTTTGGGTCGTATCGTTCATATATATCATTTTGCATCGGACCCAGTAAATCTGATTATACGACAGCTCCATCTATTGCCAATTTTTAAAACATGTATGTCTAGTCGTCTCGAAGTGTTTACTATTATTTCCTCGTAAGTCTGCATTGTGCTGAGGTGTCGTGCGAATAAAATGCAGTCAGTCCGAAGGTAAGTACTGATATTTGTATTGAAATGCATATTTAAATTATTATAAGAACTACCAATATTATGCTTCTCATATCAATAAGCAAAGGTAATGACGCCAATTTAAGATTTAACTTAAAAAAAAAATCACAGAGTTGAACATTCTCCGTCTAGATCGGTTAATGCATTTCATATATTTCATATATTGAACGATGATGTTAACATAATTTTTTAGGTGTATGCACACGTATTTTAAATAGGAATACGAAATTTCAGACGAAAAAAAAATTGTGGAAAATGTTACATTTCTTTGTAACTTCTTTTTTAATAGTATTTTTTCGAACAAGTCAACTTCTCTGGCATTTTTTAGGTGTGTGTGTGTACACGAATTTAAAATAGAAATACGAAGATAGGTTCTTCGTATTCCTTTCGTATTTCTTTGTACTTTTTTATTTATTAATACATTTTAGTAGAGCTCAACTTGTCTGGCATTTTTTAGGTGTGTATGTACCAATGGCGTGTTCTCCATGGAAGCAAGGGAAGCATTGCTTCCCTTGGGATCGGATACAATTGTCATTTAAATTAATTATACAATAGTCAATTTCAATAAATACTATTCAGGGAGCTTATTGCAGTTATCAGTTATCTATTTTATCGGTACTCAAATTTGCTAAACCCACGTAAAGCTAAACTCATCAGAATGAAATAAGATTTACCGGACCGCGACGCGACACGAAGCAAGCTTGTCCGAATGAAGTTGGAAGCGTGCTTATTCTGTCTACAAGTTATCGGCATGCATAATTTTGTTTAGTATAGTGTGTGGCGCGTGGTGGGTGAGTCCGCTGTTTTATGGTGTATTGTATGCAATTTAAATATTGCTTATATACTGTGTTTTAGACTATTTCGTAACGGAAGTGTCGGAAAACTGTATATAACATTTTCAAGTGGAACATTACGAAAAATCTAAATGGCTTACGAGTTGTGACACTAAGGCACTTTTGTTTCGCTGGCCTTGTCTTTTATTTTAAAACGAGAAAAATTTGTGGAACAAAATCGGATTCTGCGACTTAAATAATCTGCATAAATTACTAAAAAGGCACTCGGTTACTTCGACGCATCTTCAATGTTTAATTAAAGAAAAAAACTTCGGCCGATATCGAATTGAGCGTTCTGTGGACAGTTACTAATTAATCACGAGCAACATAATCAGCAGGTACGAAAAAATCGCAAAATACGTAGACGGCTAATAGACATTGTTTGTTTTCTGGGTGAACATGAACTTGGTGTTCGGGGCCATAATGAATCTGCAGATTCCGCAAATAAGGGAAATTACGTAGACTTAGTGAATTTTCTGGCAAAATATGACGAAACACTAAGCAGAGAGTCATTTAGAGAGTTCCACTGTATTTAAAGGTAGGTACTTCTAATTTAATTCAGAATGACTTAATTTCTTGTATAGGAGAGATAACGTTAAGAAAAATAAAACGTGAGATAGACGAATCTTCCTTCATTGCTATCATATTAGAAGAAACAACTGATGTAGCAAATATTAGTCAATTGTCTAAAGTTGGCTAAAGTAAGGGAAACATATCCAAGTGCTCTTTTCGTACATTGTATGGCCCATAGATTGAACCTGGTGTTGCAAAAATCTGTTAGCTGTATAAAAGAATTCAAGGTGTTTTTTTCCACTTTAAGCGGTCTCGCTGGATTTTTCTCAAAATCATCAAAGCGAACTGGTGCATTGGACGCTGAAGTTCATAAAAGATTACCAACTTAAAAAAATATCTAAACTACTTACTTATTGTATGCATTGAGAGAGAATTAAAAGTAAGTTAACCAAATAAACAAAAATAAATTAAAGTAGAGAAATTACAAAAGAAATTTGTAATAATTTCAAAATTGATAATAAATAATGTACTATTTACTTAAACCTTTTTGTAGTTTAAATTTTTATAATGTTTGTAATAGAAATTAAATTTGCAATTTTAAAATTGGTAATAATTGCATTTACTTAAACTTTCAAAGTGAATATTAAACAAATAGGCAAAACATATTTTTGGGCGATATTGCCCCAGAGATGGGGGGGTTTTCCGGGGGGGGGTGGCCTCTTTTAGTGTCTCTAAAAGAGGCTGGCAGTGAACTGAATCCAGCAGTAAAATATTTTTCCCGATTTAAAACGATGTTATTCTACCTAACGCCTGGCCTATAACAATAATAAATGTGTTCTGAAATAAAATTAGACTTTCTGAATTAATTATTATCGACGCTTCCTGAAATACATTTCATTAATATGAGCTACAAATGATATTTTCTTGAATCAAATTGACGAATATGAATTCCAAATTGTAATTTAATAATTTGAACATTTGCATTTGACAATTTCTAAAATTAAATACCTACATTACAGTCTTTCTAATAAGTATGTGTAGTTAAACGAGCGGCAACCCTGACCTGCACAATGTTCAACACCACAGCTGATATTGAATGCAAGTTTCCACACCACTCATAAAGTAGTGCTTTCAGCGCGTTACCATTTTTTAGTGGCTGGTTCGCCAGTAGCCATATTATCCACAAGAAACAAAAATAAATATGTACAAAACAGCTAAGTGGCCGTGAAAAATAAACTTGTAAAAATAAAATAAATATACACTGGCGGACAAAATTAAACCTACACAAAAATTTTGCCCAACTTTGGAAAACATTATTTTTTGAACCCGTCGCCTAATTTAGATCATTTTTTTATATTGTAGGAAATTTTGTAGTGAATTCGCTGAACTTTTTAAATTTGTTGTTTAATAAAAAAAAATACATACATACAGGCTGTACCAATGACCATAGTTTTTTCTCAAACATTGAAACACTCAATGGGACATATCAGCCACAAATACTGTAAACCATATACTACTGTAACCAGAAACTCCTAGTCTATCAGCTACTACCCGCATACTCAACCCTTCATTTATTAATGTCACTGCTTTAACACAATCATCATGGTAAAGATTTCTTCTACCTTCTTCCATATTCAAAACATAAATTCTGTAGGTATATTAACGTTTTGACAACTTATTAATTTTCATTGTTTTTACTCTAAACTTTTAATTTTCTACCAAATTTTTTACCAGAGGCCAAAACTTGAAAACATGATTATTTTAAAATCTCTATATTTTCATTAAAAATTGAGATATCAAAGCGAATAAAAAAAGGAAATGTTAAGAAAGCATTATTAGGCTATGCAATAATCAATTATGGTTTACAGTATTTGTGTCTGATATGTCCCATAGAGTGTTTCAATGTTTGAGAAAAAACATATCGTCATTGGTACAGCCTGTATGTATGTAATTTTTTGATTAACAAATCACTTCAAAATTTCCTACAATTTAAAAAAAAGATGATTTAAATTAGGCGACGTGACAGGTTCAAAAAAATAATGTATTCCAAAGATGGGCAAAATTTTTTGTGTTGCGTTAATTTTGTCCGCCAGTGTATATACGCGAATATCTCAACCAATGAACTACTACTCTATCGCGAATGGCCGTTACGTATTACAGAATACGCGCGAAAATCCCGCAAACCCGCCACTGCAACGCCAAACGAACGTTCATCGATGTTTGCGACTATTTTATCGAAACACAGACGGCGCGGCGCGTGATTCCAATAAGTTAAAAAGAGATATACTCGAACAACAGAGCGGCGCGGCGTAGCCGCTTTTAACTATAAAAATAAATGTTTACGGAATTGCCATAATTAAAGTAGACAAAAATAAATGTAAAAATGGCTAACATCTTGGGCTATACTATATTATTGTATGCACAATAATTTTTATGAGATTCATAAATAATGTATTCAACTTTTAGATAGTATTGTGGAATTTGATATTTTAATTCAATATTGAGAAATTACATGTGGCAACTGCGCTTTCTCCTATACGCGGTCAGTCAACTATTTATACTTATTAGAACGACTGTAGTATGATTTGTACTATCTATCTGAAATATATTTATCTGAATAGTATTTTAAATTTTCTTAATTATAACTGGAAAAGTGTAATATTCTATATTTTATATTACCTATCTGTCCTATATTTGGAATATATTAGGATAATGAATCATATATACTAACCCTCACGTTATCCGAAAAGCTTGTTATTGCATCCTGCGCCTGACGCCGAGGTAGTTTACGAATTCCTCTTCGAGCACGAGCTTTTGCAGCGTAATATATCCTTATATATACAAATACCATAATACATGATGGGATGTAGAATGAGCCCAGCGCCGAATATAACACATAACCTAATTCTTCACTAAGCTGAAACAATATGGACATTGGGTATACTTCATGGAAAACATCTTAATCCGGTCAAGTTAGCCCAAAAAATAAGGGTAAGTTTACAAAGATTTATGTACATGAAGTTAGCAGGTCAACTTTTGCAAATCAATCTCGCTATGGCAGAAACATTTGTCGTTTTTTAGCCGTTAATTAATCATGAAAAAAAAATGCAGCCCTTTAATTTCTTTTATATCGGGTGCCCTGCTAACTTCATATGAAGTTAGCAGGTCACATATATAAACAATTAATTTAAAAAAAATTATGTTAGCTTAAAATTTGCCGTTTTTTTGCCGCTGGCGAATGGTTATAAGGAAAATGTTGTAATCTTCGTTTTATAAACGGAAAATTTATTTATTCGAATACCGATTTCCGAATATAAATCAAATTCCCTAATATTAATTATCCAAGTCGAATGGCAAAATTGCATGCAGAAAACGAGTTAAAAAAAATTTCAACCGAAAAACTCGGTTGCCCCGCTGGATAAAGTGATTTTGTTGTTTTTTGTCTATTACTATTAATAAACAAATAACGACAAAATCGCACTCTTGACGACTAAATCAAACAAGCCGAATGGCAAAATCTCAGCCAAAAGACGAGTCAAAAACGAATTTTAATTGACTGATAATAATAAACAAAAAACCTCGAACTCACGGAATCTCAGCATGGCAACCGAGTTTTCGGCTTGCAAAATTTTTTTTCGACTCGTTTTTAGGCTCAGATTTTGTCGTTCACCTTGTTTGATTTAATCGTGAACAGTGTGATTTTGTCGTTAATTGTTTACTGATAGATAATATCTATAGATATCTATCAATACTGATAGATAGTTAATTGTTTACTGAAACAAAAAACCTCGAATTCAGGAAATCTCAGCAGGGCAAACGAGTTTTCGGGTGGCAAAATTTTTTTTCGGCTCGTTTTTAGGCTCAGATTTTGCCGTTCATCTTGTTTGATTTAATCGTGAAGAGTGTGATTTTCTCGTTAATTGTTTATTGATAGTAATAAACAAAGAAAAAACTTGAAATCACGGAATCTCAGCAGCCGATTTTTCGGCTTGGAAAATTTTTATTCGACTTGTTCTTCAGCTCAGATTTTGCCGTTCCCCTTGTTTCATTTAATCGTGAAGAGTGCGATTTTGTCGTTAATTGACTGATAGTAATAAACAAAAAACCTCGACCTCACGGAATCTCAGCAGGGCTACCGAGTTTCGGCTTGGAAAATTTTTTTTCGGCTCGATTTCTGAGATTTAGCCGTTCGACTTGGTTGATTTAATGGTGAAGAGAGCGATTTTGCCTCTAATTGTTTATTGATAGTAATAAACAAATTTCAAAATCACCGAATCTCAGCGGGGCAACCCTGCTTGTCGTTTGTCGTTCGGCTTGTTTGAATCGTGAACAGTGCGATTTTGTCGTTATTTGTTTATTAATAGTAATAGACAAAAAACATCAAAATCACTTTCTCAGCGGGGCAACCGAGTTTTTCGGTTGAAATTTTTTTAACTAGTTTTCTGCATGCAATTTTGCCATTCGACTTGGTTTATTAATATTAGGGAATTTGTTTATATTCGGAAATCGATATTCGATTAAATAAATTTTCCGTTTATAAAACGAAGCCTACAACATTTTCCTTATAACCATTCGTCAGCGGCAAAAAACGGCAAATTTTAAGCTAACTTTATTATTTTTTTAAATAATTTTTTATATATGTGACCTGCTAAGTTCATATGAAGTTAGCAGGGCACCCGATATAAAAAAAAATTAAAGTGCGGCAAATTTATTTCTTTCACGATTAATTAACGGCAAAAAAACGGACAATTTTAAGCTAACTTAAATTTTTTTAAATTAATTTTTTATATATGTGACCTGCTAACTTCATATGAAGTTAGCACGGCACCTGATATAAAAAAAAATTAAAGAGCGGCAAATTTATTTCTATCACGATTTATTAACGGCAAAAAACGGCACATTTTAAGCTAACTTAAATTTTTTTTAATTAATTTTTTATATATGTGACCTGCTAACTTCATATGAAGTTAGCAGGGCACCCGATGTAAAAAAAATTAAAGAGCGGCAAATTTTTTTCTTTCACGATTAATTAAGAGGCTAAAAAACGGCAAATGTTTATGCCATAGCGAGATCAAGTTGGAAAAGTTGACCTCCTAACTTCATGTACATCAAAGATTTCAATGAGCTAAAAATTGGTACGAATATTGGGAACATAATTATAAATGAAATGGGAAAAGTCCCCATCGATCCCACATCTGCAAGGTCAAAGTTAACAAATTTAATATGGGTTCTGCGTTTTTTCAGCCAAACGGCAAGTTTTATCATAAAAATAGTCGTAAGTAATATCATAAGGGCATCTAATTTTTCCGAAAAAAATCGAAAATACACGTTGCTAGGTAATATTTTAACAAGAAGCTTACATGCATTTTGTTAAAATATTACTTAGCAACGTGTTTTTTCGTTTTTTTTCACAGGAAAAATTAGATGCCCGAATGGTATTTGACAAGACTATTTCATGACTAACAGATTATTCGGCATACACATAGCTTACAAAAAAAATACCTATTATACATGCATTCATAATAAATATGTAGGTATTAATTTGAAAACTGAAAAACTTGTAATTTATTTAATCACAAAATACTATAAACGTAATTATTTATGGTACAGTGCCGTTCAATTGAAAGTAAACGACTCTTATGGGAAATTTTGGAAATTTTCCCATTGTGAAGCAGGCTTTTGTAAACAGATCACATTCAAAATTATTTTAGGTTGAAGTATCTGTCAGTTATAGGGTGGCAGCATTTTATATACAGTATTTATTAAGGAAAATCTATATGGTAAGGACTTAAAAAAATCCATTAAATTAACAAACTAACTGAGAACTTAAGAAAATTACTATGAATTAATATTTGGTCCAAGCACCATTCGCGTTTATAACTTTTTGAAGCCTATTTCTCATAGACAATATTAGTGTCCTGGTGTAATCCTCGCCAATATTTTCCCAGGCATTTTCAATCGCCAACCACAGTTCTTCTACCTTCGCTGGTGGTAAATTTCTGCTATACATGTCTTTTTCCATTTGTGCTCATACATTTTCTAGAGGATTTAAATCCGGCGACTTAGAGGGCCAAGGCACAGTGTTAATATGGTTTGTATTCAGCCATTTAGTAACAACTCGTGATTTGTGAATAGAGGAATTATCCTGAAATATAAATTTGATTGAAATATGGAAAAAGGAAAGAGGAAATAAAAATATTTTCCTGCTGGAAAGTGAAGTTCTCGGGGTATAAAATGGAAACGGAAGGTAACATAACGTATTCCAAAATGCGAGCGTAGCTTTGACCATTAAGACGCTCTCTGATTCTCCAAGTAACACCTGCTCCTTGGCAACATATCTATGCCCACACGTTGATAGAGAACCGACCACTACGAGCTGTAGGATTTATATAGCACTCTTCATATCGGCAATTCTGTCTGTGGCACACCGACAAATTGGTTGGCAAAGTTTGCAGCCGAAAAATTTTTCAGCTCAGATGCTCTGATACGTCGTCTTGCGGTTTCCACCGAAGCAGGAAAATTTGTTAAGAAGCAGGCAGTCACTGCTGTATAAAAAGGATTTTGTCGGAGGTGGTCAAGGACGAGTTCGTCTTCCTCCATAGTACTGAATTTCTGACGGCCCCCTCTATGGACGTACTCAACCTTCTCCATTCCATTTTTGCTTAATTTTGTAAATGCAACCTTTACTCACATTCAAAGTATCTGCAACTGCTCGCATTAACCATCCGTTCTGCAGTAACATCACAGCTCTCATATTTTGCGGTTCAGTTAAGCGCGGCATAATAATAATAATAATAATAATTATGAGGAAAACTTCAAAATATTGAATAATTATTAGTAAACTGACAAATAAAATTGACAATCAAGCTTTGATTACCTGAAAGCCCGTTTCACATTAATTTAAAAAAACGTTTACTTTCAATTGAACGGCACTGTACAATTAAAATATAAAATGTAATTTTGGTACAGTTGCAGTAGGGGTATTGTTTGACATCTTTGTTAACTCATTGATAACGTTGGGTGTAGGTAAATCATTAATGTTGTTGATGGGTCCAGCATGGGCGCCCGCAGGATTTTTCTCACGGGGGGGGGCAAATTAGGTAACTTTTGGTTTTTTACATACAACGTTTATACAGAATATAACAGTAAACTCTTTTAACAACAAATAAAATCAAATAAATATTTTTCCTCTATAAAATGCCATTTACAAACACAAGAACACAAGTGAAATATTAAAAAATAAATAACAAACAAAAAATACTATTGTACTAAGTTGCCGATTGTGCTTTAAAATAATTGTGCTTTAAAATACATGGGGTCCAGCTCATGGGCGCCCGCAGGATTTCTTCTCAGGGGGGGCAAAGTAGGTAACTTTTGGTTTTATACATACGTTTATTTTTATAAAAAAATAACAAAATATAACAGTAAACTCTTTTAACAACAAATAAAATCAAATAAATATTTTTCTCTATAAAATGCCATTTACAAACACAAGTACACAAGTCAAATATTAAAAAATAAATAACAAAAAAAATACTATTGTACGCTGGCGGCCATTTGAAAGTGCACGATTTTTTTTTATATTGTAATGTGACCTTTTTATATTTCATTTTGACACTTATTTGAAACCTCAAACAAATGTCAGTAATTAACTCCGTAATTTACGAACCACTTTATTAGTTCTCAAGTTTTAAAAGTCACGGAGGGCGTCGTAAAATAAGCACTGTGGAGCCAGACAACCTCTTCCTAGACCATCTTAGAACGAATCCCTTTGAAACAGCACTTTGAAACAGCAGTGACGGCCTGTGGGCCTGTGGGCGCCTATGGGTCCAGCTCATCCAGCTGTACAGTGAGAAGCTCGAGGAGTGGCTGCAGGATCTTCTGTTTTCTTGTTTTAACTGGAGGTTCTGAGGCGTCACTTCTAAGGGTGGAATAATGCTCATTATCAATTTTCAGATAAGGCTTAATTTAGTTGGCTGAACTGTGGCCAGTCATATTAATTAATTGTTGTTCACCCACTCCTCCTTTAGACAGGTTACTGACTGCTGTCGACCGCATAGAGTGGTTTGTTATTTTTATTTCTTTTGTATTAAACCGGCCCTCTCTGCTGCTTCTTTAGTCCATTTCGAAAGTTCGTTTTTTCCCACTGGAGTGTTTTTGTACCATCCACTTGATTGTTCTTTGTTCCATGATGGCTTTACTGTTGAGAATAATCTATCAGTTGTTATTCTAGATGAACGTTTAACCATTAGAATTTTAAAAAGACGGACTGGACAAAAGGTAGGGTTCTTCGTGTTGGGGACCAGCCATTTACTATCGGCCATTTTTTCTCCACCCTGGGCCGTTATTGTAGAGGGAATTATATTCTACTCTTCCTAAAAAGGACATTTTAAAAAATATGTAATTATGTTATGTTTTAATGCCAGAATTATCCACTTTTACTTTTCACGGGAGATATGTCTCCTATTAATGTGTCCGCGTGACAAGGGTCGTATATCTGCTCTTTTTTCTAGTAGGCTAGTAAACGAAATACTAACAGCACAGCTCAACTAACTAGGTAAGCTCTGCTATTAGTCTGGAACGTTCCTTCGTAGTGAAAACACGTGTTTATTATTAATATTTCCTAACCTAATTTTTGCTGTTATTAATATTTAAAAGAAATGTCGCAATTTTGTTTTATTTGTAGTCAACTTTTAACTGAAAGTGAAATTGTAACTGTTGATCGTAGCATTAATTGATGCAAGTACTGAAAGAGCTGATTAATTTTCGGAAAACCTGATAAACCAGAAATCTGTAACAATTCGTGTACAGTATCGTACACTCGAAAGAGTTCTATTGCTGCAGCTAAAAGACAACACGAAGAAGAAGGTACTGGCTTCTTCATCTAAAATAAGTCCTCGTACTCAGGATCACAATAGATCGTGGAATTGTCCTAGTGGGGAAACCATGTTAAAAAAACACGACGAGTCTATAACCTCTCTAATAAGGACAAAGTGCTTACTTTAAATATCATGGTGACGTCACGCTCTGGGGGCTTAACCCAGATGGAGGCTAATATACTCTCTAAGCGAATTCAACAGCCTTGTCTAGGTCGGTCGAAGCGGTGATGCCAGAAAGTGTTCCAGTGCGACGCTTCTCTGCCTATATGTTGTACTGTATTTAGAATGTAAACAAATTAGAATGTAAACAAAATAAAGTAGGTTTCTCATTAGTCAATTATCAAATCAAATTGGCCGCAAAAAGTCATTAAGAAGCAAGCAACTAACAACTCTCGTGTCAATTGTAATTTGGCAACCCTGTTAACGATGTTTTGTTGTGGGTTTTAGTATAGGACGCCGCGCCGCCAAGTGCCAACAAAAACACCTCTAGTCTAGATGGGATATTGTTATTACACGCGCGCTTGCCTAGTTCCTAATCGATTCTTGATCTTTTTTAACGGTTTATTTGTTGCGGTATTATATCATAATGCCCCAAAAGTGTTGCGTTCCCGGTTGTACAGGAAATTACGATACCAGCAGAAAAGTTCGGGTGTTTCGTTTTCCCAGAGACGAAGAGTATGGCAGAAAATGGCTCTCTGCAATTCCACGTGAAAGTTTTGTGCCGAGTGACAATTCCCGAGTATGTGAGTGCCACTTTGAAAAGGAAGATTTTATTTACAAAATTTCCCAACAGGATACAAAAACTGGTGAGATCGTTTCAGTTATTTTAGCTTTACCCCTATTAAAAGAAACTAGCGTACCTACCAAGTAAATTTCCGAACTGTCCCAAATACTTGTCAAAAAAAATATCGTATCGAAAAAGCAAACACGAAAAACTTACAGCATTACATGAAATATATTTTCAGACATACATACAGACATGTC